>PGIR01000079.1:0-170219 GCA_002812735.1 Scedosporium dehoogii
AAAAAAAAAGGAATGGAGGGCAACGGGGACTTACCATGGAGCCACACTTCCGCGCGGCGGCTTGCCAACAAATTCAGTAAGCATCTTGTACGTCTTGTCCAACACATCCCGCTGCTGCTCGAGCGACATGTCCGTCGGGTTCTCATGAGAGTAACCGTGAAGCCCAATCTCATGCCCAGCATCGCGAACCGCGGCCATCTCCTCAGGGAATGTTTCGAGACTGTGGCCAGGGATGAACCAAGTGGTCTTTATGTCAAACTTGGCGAACAACTTGAGCATTCTCCGTACACCAACCGTCCCAGCAAAGAGGCCTGATTCAAATCCAACAGTTAGCTAGAGCTTCATAGCTACGCGTGTTGCCAATGCTCCTAGAGCTAGCGCCCGCGACGGTCGGGGGCCTGTGAGTCGAGTTTCGAGCTCTTCTTACCTCTGCTAATGTCATTTGATGAGTCCTCCCCACCATAAGAGCCGAGCCAGCCTGAGACGGCGTCGACGTCGACACCATAACCGATGAGAACGCGCTTCTTGCCCATGACGTCAGATCTTCCTGATTTGTTTTCCTATCTCTCTCTTTTTTTTCTTTTTTGCCTAGAAGTAAGGTCAATTTCTGAACGATGTCGCAAAGAGAATCGGATCAATAGAGAAAGAGAGCAGAACGTGAGCAATGACTCGGAGGATATGGGACAAAGTTGAGATATAGAGATCAATTGGCGTTTGAATATCTAAGACCGAAGGCCATAATTGTCTTCTCCAGCGACCCCTCCCTAACTTGTCACATGATGGGAGTTGGGTCCCTGACCCCGACTCGTAGTCAGACTTGGAGTTTGATAGTTTTATCAAGTCCACAGGACGAGCTGATACAGGTGGAGAAAAGAGGATGTAAGGTCGGGGTCGTACTATGCCCGATCTGGAATAATCGCTGAAGCTTTGGAGACAGTTACGAAGGGTGTTGGGGCATTTAGATACGAACTGTTGGGGTATTTACGAAATAGACGCTACAGCTTCATTGACTTGTGTGAGTGTCTGTGGGGGAATGGTGATCACTGATACGTGTTGGCAATCGGACTGGTAATATCAAAGCGGATGAAGGGAAAATACACCCGATCGTATGGCCCAAATTGATATGATGGAACATCGCAAGACACCGGTGAAATTAGCTCATGAACTCTACTGAGAGGTTACTCTGATATCAGGACAACTAATCGCCCTTTGAATGATGGGTCCTGGTAAGCCTCCACGATCCTCGGGATCTCATCAAAGGAGACCATAGTAACATGAGACCGAACGCTGTGTTTATCAACAGCTTCCATCATACGCTTGGTAGACTCAGTGTCCGCAACATAGCTTCCACGTATCACTAGCTCCCTGAAGGCCATGATTTCGGAGTCAAAATGCCATCCCTGTGGTGGAAGGCCCAGGACAACTAGCACGCCTTGAATCCTCAGTAGCGTCAACGCCCAGGAATTCGCGGCAAGCGAGTCTGTGCAAACAACGACGGCGGCAAGCCCTTCGCCATTTGTGAAATCCTGGATTTTAGCAGTGGCATCGTCGGCCGTCGAGTCTACAACGAGGTCCGGTTCCAAGTCGGGATTTGATACCTCGGTTGCGAGCTGCCTGCCCGCTGGCCTGCTGTCAATAGCCACAACTCGGTAACCTAATGCTTTTGCGAACTGAACACCTAAGTGGCCCAGCCCGCCTATTCCCACAATGCCCAGAGCATCTCCAGGTTCCAAACTAGAGGTAGCTTTCTCAATGGCCCCCCAGACCGTGGCCTGCAACACCAATTTTAGCATGTAGTCTTTCACATTTCAATCCCATGTAGTTATCACCAAGGAGATTCCGATTTTGGTGTCTTTAACTTACCCCTGCACACATCAATGGCGCCGCTTGCTCAAAGGGGATCGACTCGGGAAGCAACACTGTCGTACTAGGGTCCGCCGTCATATACTCTGCAAAGGCTCCGTCATGCCTGAAGCCTGCCATTTCTCGGTGTTGACAAAATCTTGGATCTAGCCCGCCGCTTTTCCGTTGTGACAGACCGCAGCCGGTGCACTGCCCGCAAGCATTCTTGAAATTGAGCACTCCGACACGATCTCCTGGCTTCCAATTGCCTGTGCATTTCGATCCTACTGTAACAACGACGCCAGAGGGCTCGTGGGATGGGATCATGGGAAGCTTGGTGGGGAACTGGCCCTGGATGACCTGGAGATCGGAGTGGCAGAATCCGGCAGCATGGACGCGGATGAGCAGTTCATGGTCTTTGGCTTCTGGGATTGGCTTTTTCTGTATCTCGTATGGTTTATTGTACTGGATTTATTTTATTTCAGTCAAGATATGTTCTATTCCGGTGGATCGGGTCAAGGTGAACGAAATCACATACTTCACAGAGGTGAGCCACCTTCATGGATTGAGTGTTGATTTCTGAAGCCATTGTATCGCTTTGGTTCTGGTCTGGAGCGCTGAGGACATCAAACTTTAGAATTAATCGCAGATTCAATGAAATAACACGAGATGCATGCCACTCTCCGCCCATCACTTCGAGTCTTAGAGTGCCTACATTGCCTTTCATTTACATATTTGGTATCGCGCTGCTCCATTCACCCACGGCACACGTCCCGCAACTCCATTACCATCCTAATTCAGCCGGTCCACGGAATCGGGGATCAGTGAGTTACCCCAAGGAACTTGGCGTGTATCTTCATGTTGGAGTTGGGGCAGATAACACGAGCGGTCACTCCATTCCGTGGAGAAGAAAGGTTGGAGTATTCCAGTCTCTCACGTCTCCACCAACTCCACCAACTCCATCATTTCGGAGTCCACTAAACTAGTCTCCATGAACTAGGCTCCAACTCAGGCGGCAATGCGTATCTTCGCCTCGGTTGCCATTCCAGCTCTTACCAACTGACTGTTGAAGGCGTCGAGCATCTTGGAACATTCCTGAGTTATATGTTTAAAGATCCATCCGATTTGTCATCGAGATGCCTTCAAATATCCCCTCTGCAGGCATCTTCTGCTTATTATGAGTGAGTAGTATTGCAAGCTTGGCTGGGTGCATTTTCAGGTCGCGTCCGCGGAGACGTCTTTTTGCGATTCCCACCACTAGAGTCCCAAGTTCTTATCAACAAGGGACAATCACTTCCAAGGCATTATCACGCGATTCCTATCATTCCCTCTCCAAAGATAGCTGCCATGTCGGTGTTTTTCAAAGACATCTCCCCGTATGTTTGCATATGACAATGCCACCCACAAAGAATACAGCTCGATTTTCTGTACTCCTCTAACATCACTTCTTCCCAGAGACAACCCGGTCAAAAAGGGTGACGCCGAAGCACTCCTGGAGAAGCACCTTGGCGTACAGCTCGACCCCAAAGAATCCAATGACTATCACGAACTCCTAGCCGCCGTACACGACTGCGCAGAGCACATTTCGAGTCTTCCCGACTACCAACCGATCCCTGACGAGCAACGGTACCCACGAGAAAATATCCGCCGACCGCGGGGCGAAGAGCAGTTATTCGGCGAGGCGTGGGCGCACAAATTCCTGATCCGGGGATCACAGAGTAGCAAGAACAGCGCGCCCCATCTAGCGGGCAAGACTGCCAGCATAAAGGATTGCATCGCCGTGGCCGGCGTGCCTCAGTTCTACGGCAGCGACGCGTTCGAACCATGGACACCAGTTACCGATGCCACGGTGGTGACGCGTGTGCTGGATGCTGGAGCGGATATCATTGGAACGTCGACCTGTGAGCACTTCTGCAATTCTACAGCCTCTTTCACGAGCGCTCAAGGAACTGTCGAGAACCCTCACAGGAAGGGGTATTCAGCGGGCGGAAGCACTTCCGGGGGTGCTGCGCTGGTGGCCGCTGGGGTTACCGACATAGCCATCGGCACTGACCAGGGAGGGAGTATCAGAGTTCCGTCAGCCCTTTGCGGATGTATGTTGAAAGTCCTCTTTTCTCGCCTCTGTTCAAGGCACTTATATTATCATCTACTTGAGACAGCTCGGCGTCCAGGAAGCTAATTATGTTTTCAAACTAGGTGTCGGACTCAAACCAACTCACGGGTTAGTTCCCTTTACTGGAATTACAAGCGGTGATCCCATCGATGACCACGCTGGTCCCATAGCCCGTTCAGTACTAGACGTCGCTAGGTGCCTAGATGCCCTGGCCGGGTATGACGGTATCGATGATCGGTCGTTGGGTGCAGGAAAGCACGGGTCCTTTGGATACACCGAGTCTCTTCGGTCGAGTGCAGAGGTACCTCCGAGGCTCAAGGGCATCAGAATCGGCATCCTTACCGAGGGATTTGAACAGAGCGTAGTGACTTCAGACGTCAAAGACGTCGTGCGCAACGCGATCAAAAGATTCGAGGAACTGGGCGCGACGGTGAAAGAAGTCTCTGTGCCAGACCATCTCGAAGGTCCTGCGATTTGGACGATCCAACAGCGCATCTCTGGAGCCCTCGGAATCATCGGGAAAGCGCATGGGAGACGAGGTCTCTACCTGACCGAATTTGAACAGGCACGCCTACCCTGGACCACGGAGAACTTTGCGCGCCTGTTCCCGTCGACGAAGAACACCGTCATCAACGGGCTCTATCTTGCCGATAAGTTCCCGGGGCTATACGGTCGGACGGTTAACATAAGTCGGCGGATACGCGATGCCTACGAGCGCGTCCTTTCAGAGTTCGATGTGTTGGTAATGCCCACGACCCCCTTCGTCGCCCCAAGGCATGGGTCTCGTGCCCCGCCCAAGGCATCATTCGAACCTAGTATTGGGTTGACGACGAACACTGCCGTATTTGACGTCACGGGGCACCCGGCGTTGTCGATCCCTGTCGGCTGGGCCCCTGCGAAGGATGATGCTAGCCTTCTGTTGCCCGTCGGAATGCAGATCGTGGGTGCGCTTTGGCAGGACAAGAAAGTTCTGCAAGTAGGACATGCTTGGGAGGTTAACTTTGACTGGAAAGCAGGAGTCTCGAGAGGGAATGGCCACTCTAAACCGAAGACAAACGGCCACTCAGTGGCAAATGGTGTAGTTAACGGTGTGGTCAACGGTGATGCCAATTGAGGACCCCTGAAGACGGAGGAAGGAGGACAATGCATGTAGGAGTTCTTTCAGTATTGATTATAATGTTGGGGCTTCACTCTTCTAGATAGCATCATAAAGGTCAAACAATAGCATCGCAAGGTTCCGTAGTCTGGGTAAATACGTGATACTCGTGATACGGGGACACCCGGAGAGTTTGAACGAGAAACAACACGCTGTCTCGCTCTGAAGGCTCATGAGCAAAAGTGGGCTTTATTATCAACACAATAAGCTGCCAACTGGTTAGTGTAGCTGGCAGTAACAGTTGTAGATTCTGTCTGGCGGGAGTAGGGGATAGAAGGGGATCGAGAAATTTGAAGAGAGTGATGAAGATCAGTATTATTATTGCCGTGCTGTATCTTCATTGCGTTTAATTGATCGTATATCCCCCGTCTACCACCAGAGCGTGTCCCTGAATAAACGATGCCTGGCTCGAGCATAAGAACAAGACAGCATCTGCAATCTCCTCCGGCTTTCCCATCCTGCGCATTGGCGCGATATCAATGGCGGGTTTCAGCCGCTGCAAAACCTCCTCGGACCCCGTGGTCATGGGTGTCTCTATCACTCCTGGGCAGACGCAATTCACCCTGATGCCATCGCGCGAGTAATCGATCGCATCAGAACGAGTCATGTTAATAATGGCGGCTTTTGAAGCACAATAGGCAGCTATTAGGGGAATATTAGAACGTATTCTTGCGAGTTGAATAGACAGATAATCTGTGGGACTTACCAGCACCTGGACGCGCTACAATGCCAAGCTGGCTCGCGATGTTGACGATAGCTCCCCGTTGGCTTGGATGCGCCGATAGCGGCTCTTGCTTCAGCATTTGTGCCAGCGCGGCCCGAGAGGCTAGCCAAGTTCCTTTGTAGTTGACACTGGTAATGGCGTCAAACGTGCTCACCGGCGTCTCCGTCGAGCGGAGGTCGTTCCCAAGGATGCCTGCGCAATTGACGGCATAGTCAACGCGACGGAATGTGCTGGAGACGCTGGCCATGAAAGAGTCGACGAACGACTCATCCGAAACATCACCCGCACGGAAAACCACCTGCGCCGTAGGATTCATAGCCACAATGGCGTCGCGGGTTCGAGATAGAGAGTCCCCATTGATGTCTGTGATCGCAAACCTCGAGCACCCCGAACTTGCGAAGGCCTTAGCCACGGCAGCTCCAATCCCTGAGAAACAACAATAAAGTAAGCATGGAATGTAAGGTTGAAAGAGAGCTAAGATTTCTAGATGTTGAGATATTGGGGGGGTTAGTTACCTGTCCCTCCCGCGCCGGTGATGAAGGCCACACCTGGGAATCTTGCGAGGACTCTAGCCATCTTTTGAATTTGGTTTTAATTTTACTTGGTTTGTTCTCTCTTCCTTGCCGTCTCGTTCCTGGCGTGGCGCTTTATTCAATGAGTGGAGGGATCGCAACTCGGACTTCCACGCATACGTATACGGAAACCCAAATCACATCACCGTAAATAAACCAGAATAGCTTTGATCTCCCGAACTTCCCATATTTACCCCATCCTGCTCGCCTATCTAATCTACATAGGTGGGTAAGTTCATCCTGCGTAAACTTACAAGCAGGTCTGCATACGCTATGCCCCAAAATGCTGGAGTGGGGTCAGTGGAGAACGAACCCCATCCTTGGAGACTGGTGTAAACTTTGGAGCAAAAGCCCCACGCCGAGACAGGAGAGCTACGAGACAATCTAAGCCCAAAGGGGAGACCTATCGGCGCATCACATCACCTGCCTCTTCTAGCTTAGTATCACTAATACACCCTAGCAAAGCTTGTCGTTCACCCCAACTGCCGAGGATCCGTATTCGTGCAGGGCGATAAGACACTGCAACAAGACATAATGTCGGACCCCTCCAGCCAGGGGGTAGAAAGACCAATGAGTTCTCTCCAACTCCATCTCCATCAGATTCAATTGATCTCTCCAACCTCCAACTTCCGGCCTCCAATTGCCTTGCCATCTCCACTACTCAGATTCATCGCTGGAGAACACTATGTGATTGTTGGTGATGGAGACAGCTCCAGCCGCCGCGACAGCTCCACAGTCCCATGGAATTGGCCCCATGCACCAGACATCCCACGCCAGAGGACGGAGGCGGCGTGGAGCAGGATATCCTCGCTCGTGTCCTCACTGCGGGAGAACCTTCAAGCGTACCGAGCATCTGGAACGCCATGTTCGAACTCGTTCGTTTCTCCCCATTACACTGCTGTCCCGAGAGGACGGCTTCCCCGATGGTCGCGTGTCGATCGATTGATGCCGCCGTCTTCCTCCCCCTTGTCTTACTTGTCCAGCCCCACTTTCCCTCTCTACTCTCAGTGGGTCGATTTAGGGAATGGGCAATGCTCGCATGCTAAGTCGGCATTGCCTCTCAGTACTTGGCTGATCATGAGTCGTGTGTACAGACACAAAAGAGAAGCCTTTCCTGTGCAGATGCGGGGCGGCGTTCACACGTCGGGACCTATTGACCCGTCATGAGCGCATCGCCTTGCATGACGCCGATGGCACCTCTGACCCATCCAGACCCTCACCCTCACCGACCGGTAGAGTGGATCCCAATCCCACCAGCTCGGATCTGGAGGCTGCTGCTGCAGTTGTATCACTCGGGGGAAGCATGAGTTTGGACCATTGGACGATCCAACAACCACAGACGCAGGCCCAGATTAATCAGTTCGAGAGCCATGGTTGTGCCAACGCAAATGGAGGAGAACAAGAGCCTCAGCCATATCAACAGGGCCTGCTTTCACCACAGCTCTTTGGGAATGGTGAGTGACTAGCCCATACCCTGTGTGGACTAGACATTCTATCACAGTAATGGCCACCGTCAGCCATCTAATAATTCAATCGACAGGCCAAGATATCGACGGCTATGACCACTTTAGAGAATTTGCAAACTTTCTGGACGGTGTCGGCCTGCCTGCCGAATGGAGTCCATACTTCCACCCGCCAGAACGAGATCATGAGCTTGTCGATCCTGCCCTGGAGGAATCTAGGACTGGCGCGGAGACTCCTGTCGGCAGGCATGGCGCCTCTCGCCCAGGGACGCCTTTTAACAGCTGGTTGCCATCGGCTCCCGGGATAAGCAGGGCATCTGAAAATGTCCGCAACAACAGTAATAGTATGCCACTCTTTTTTCCCAATCTCGAATGGATGCAGTGACTGATTTGAACTCTCAGATAACCACCTCGATAAGGGATACAGAGTCACGGATGATGAAAGGGCGAGACTGATCGCCTGCCTGGACACTTTCCGAGACGTCGTGGACCCAAGTTTCAAGCTCCCGTCGCGCCATACACTCACTAGATATATCACCTCTTTCTTCGAGGGCTTCCACTCTCACATGGTCTTCATCCACCATACCTGGCGCGTAAACGAAACTCCTCTGGAACTTGTATTGGCAATTTGTGCGGTCGGCGCGCAGTATTGTTTTGAGCACCGAAATTCGGAACGGCTCTTCTACGCTGGAAAGGCAATTTGCATGGAACGGTTACGTCACGACGCTGGCAAATTCGGCCACAAGACCAACACCTTCCTCAATCTACACGGCGGTCTGTCACAGAAGCACGCCGCAGGCCCTTGGTCGGCAGCTCCCAACAGCACACACAATAATACACCCTCTCGAGACTGGGGGGTGTGGGAAACAATGGACACCGTACGGACCCTAATCCTTCTCATGGGCTACGCCACTTGGGAGCCAAAAGAGGTTCTACTCCGAGATGCATTCGCCGTCCAGAGTCTACTTGTTCAAGTACTACAAGATGTTGGCCTCCAAGAAGACCCCGAGGCGGAAGATGCCTTGAACCAGGAAACCGATCCGCATGCCGCGTGGCTTGTATGGGTGCGAATAGAGTCAACGCGGCGTGCGAAGCTCATCGCGTTTTCATTCCTCCACATTCACAGCGTGGCGTATAATGTATATCCGGTCCTCCGTAGTAATCAGATTCACCTGAGGTTGCCTTGCTCTACAAGAGAGTGGAAGGCGCCGACGGCCGCTCAGTGGCAGACTGCAAGACGGGAGACCCGTAAGCAGCAACTTCTCTTCCAGGACGCTCTCTCCTTGCTACTGAGAAACGTTGATTGCACGGCGCCCCTGGACCCGATTCCGACACCGCTAGGCAATTACGTTTTGCTACATGGCTTGTTGCAGAGGATATACATTGTGCGCGATCTCTCGCTTCCTATTATGGACCAACAGGCTTCATTACCATCGGACGAGGTAGAAAAACTAGAGTAAGCTACCCCAAAAGCCCTAATGATCAGGAAAAGGCTGTCCCCCGAATACCTGCTAATATTCAGTCGTGGAACTTCAGACGCGGCCTTCGTTCCTGGACATCGGGCTGGCAACAAGCTCCCGAATCCAGCCTCGACCCCAACAACGAGAACGGGCCGATCCCCTTCACTTCGAGCGCGCTTCTCGGCCTCGCTTATGTTCGTATCTACCTCAACCTCGGGCCCTACCGACAACTAGAGACGCGGGATCCAGTGCGCATCGCCCGAGCGCTCGCCCGTTGCCCAGGAGTTGAGCACAGCGACGGTGTCATCTCGGCTTTGCTCTACGCCACCCATGCGCTGAGTATCCCCGTACGTTTGGGAGTGGACCGTGTCGCGCGGAGCCAGGCGTTCTTCTGGAGCGTTCGGCATTCGCTTTCGGGACTGGAGTGTGCTGTTCTGCTGAGCAAGTGGCTTTTCTCGCTTGTGGAACCTGGGAATCGGGATCCAGCGCAATTAAGCGGTGGGTAATCCGCATTAGCAACGAATGTTCATCACGCTGTCTTGTACACTAATATTTGAGGAATCACTTAGGTAGCGAAGATCGCATCCTTCATTGGGTCCGTTGCATAGTGGAAGAAGCTTGGGCTGTTGTGGACTTCGATGAGGACTTCGACGAGGATGAATTTCAGGGTGATCCCGCATTTCTGGGTCTCGCTGTTCTAAAAATATGGGCTCACTTCTTCAAAGCAAACGCTCAGTGGCGGTTCATCAATATGATTGGCCTGAGTCTTGAGAAATATCGAGAAATGCTCACCAAATCGGCGGCCACCGGCTTACAGCCTCAGTAGGAATTCTAGGTGGTGGTGGAAAGACAAAGAGCCCATTCACAAACTGGGGAACGGAAGGATTTGGCACGGCGCCACGAGGGCGAGAGTGCGGTTCTCCGGCCCCAGATACTCCGATGCTCCTATCATGTTTACATCTTTGGGCAGCTGGCCTCCCATTCCATTTCTCCTTTATGCCCATCCCATGGGTGGCCGGGAATAGCACGCAAACATATTGGATCCCCAGATCCACGGTCGATGATCAATTTGAAAGGGATCCAATGCTGGGATTGGGTGGGATACAAGTGGGTCACTACCCTGCGATCCAGTTGGACGAGAACTTGGGGAAGAGGCTCTGTCAAATCAGGGTGGCCAAGGAGCAGGGAGTTTCTAACTGTCTGGGGAGGACGCCCAACGGGGAGGCGACATCAATTACGAACCAACGCAAAGAGATTGGTGCGAGCTTGATGAAATTCACACCTTAGCCCCAGAGACCCTGGAGACGTTGCATAGGCTTGACCCCTGTGAGGTGCTTTGATATATATCTAGATCTATATACGCTTCGCGTCTGAGTTAAAAATAGTATAATTAGCAACATTTAAGTTGGTGGAATCTCGTTTTTGACGCCATCTGATTATGAAACAGGTAAGAATAAAGAAACTGGCAGTCGGTGCCGAAACACTCCCCCCTCTCGCTCGCGCAGGCCGTGCTGTCGCGGCCTGAGATCGACGCTGTCTCGGTTAATTTTCCCGCCATGCCGTGTATTCTTTCCAACCCTCATGCCAAGACGTCAGAGATCAGCGGCTCTTTAGGAATACCCAGGAGACCGTCACACTACCCAATATTGGCGAAGTCTGGACGCCCTGCCGCTAGCGCATTAGCTTCTATTCTGTCTTGTGCGTTTTCTGCCGGCGACCCTATTGAGCCCACCAGCATCTAGACAACCGAGCTGTACAGGTAGCGAAAAGAAAATATTACCACCCGCCCGAAAAGATGAAGACGCCCGCTTGGCATGTTTGAGGAAAGTCTGCAGTGCCACCGAGATGGCTTCCATGGAAGAGTACGATGTAAACGGACTATGTGCGGCGCCGCGGACATAATATCATTGAGTCTGTAGGCCTCATCAAATATGGATATAAATACCATGTCGGTTGGTTCAGTTGTTGAAGTCGTGGCCAGAGTTTGTCCATCATCAACTTCCACCAGAACAAATCGAAGACCTTGACCTCTCAGTTGTGACTTCAATCATAGCCCCATTGACAACAAATGGCCTAACTTCCACTCCGGTCATCTGCCTTTCATCTTTCTATCACTCACCATGACCCGTTTACCACTATCCCTCCAAGTCATCACCCATACGGTGGTGCTCGCGATCTTCCTTCCCTTTACCCAAGCCCAGACGTCACCCTTTACCGACGCGGCCACGGGAATAGTTTTCCAACGATTCTTTGGCGCGAGGACAAATTTTGGCTTCGGCATCGCATTACCAACAAACCCCAGCGACTCCTTCATTGGCCAGCTCTCATTCCCCCTCGTCAATGGCGCCGGATGGGGTGGTTTCTCCTTGACTGGAGATATGGAGGGCCCCCTACTTATGGCTGTTTGGTCCGACGGTACCAATGCTGTCTCGTCTTTCCGGCAAGCGTTCAATGAAGATGATAACCCTCCCGAAGTCACCGGGGCATTTGCCGTACGGCCGATAGCAACAGGAACCTCGGTTAACAACACGTTCCTTACATATACGTTCCTGTGCGAGGGCTGCCTAGATGCCTCGCTTGGCCTCGGCGCACAAGATACTGTTGGTACCGCCGAGATGGGCTGGGCGCTATCAAGTATCCCTGTACGCAATGCGGCCTCGAGCAACGGAATCCTCGACTTTCATGACAGCGGGTTCGGAGACTTCGACGCCAACCTAAGTGGCGCAAGGAGTGCTGAGTTTGAATCTTGGGCGGCGTTAGCGGGTGCTCCATTGGTACCTGCCCCCGGAGCTGTACAGATAAACCCTAATGCCGGAGACGACGATGATGATGATGGGGGTGATGATGATAATACTAGTGACGGACGTGGTCGACGTAGGGGTGGCACTGGTGTGGGCGGTGGACGGGGCGGCAACGGCGATGACAGCGACGACGACGATGACGATTAACTGAAGGTTTCTAACAGCAATAACTGATCCTGTACGATAGGGGTGTTATACACGAGCTCGCATGGAGGTATATTAGCCTCGATTTAGGGTATCGCTATCTAGATCTAGGCCGCCGAACCTCTTTGCCAAATTGTTTGATCTGCAATATTTCCACCATGCTAGATGATTGTCCATTCCGTGCTTCAGATCAAGTAAAAAAACCATCGGGCCCGAGAGTACCTCTTAGGTCAGACCCATGACTTTAGAGTATGTTGATGAATGATCCAGCGCACGCCGGAACGACCGTTCCTTCGTTCACTTGCTTTGTGATCTACTCTTGATGTTGCCTTAGAATTTCATTGGAAAACAGTCGAGGAGGATCGCGGCGAAAACAACATCAATCTTATTTCTCGGGGCCAATTTAATGACATATTTTCTCGAGTTAACCTAGCAAAGGAGAGCCGTCTCGTACCTTCGGCTAACAGCCATCGAATCATTTCGGAGAAGGGCAAGGGCGGCCAGCTCTTCGGGCACGATGACCGGGCACACAAACGACGGAAATTACCACCGCGAAAATCGTGTACGCCAGTTCAAGAAAGCCTGCCCACCACGACCATTTTCCGTGAGCCTCCTTAGTTACTGCTTTATTCTCCAGTTCCATGTTCCGCACACGCCACCAGGGGTACGGCTCAGCAGTCTCAGAATCAAACATGCCCAAAACATCACGGGATTGAAGGCCATTTGCTGCCCAAGTCAGGGCCTCCTGAGCGAGGCCAATGAAGTATTTCCCCGATGGGAGAGAATTGACAGACTTTCGGGGCAACTCGGGTTGGAGCACGCGGTTGAATGCCGAAAAATGCCCTAACCCCATTTTCTTCCAGTAGTGGCTCTGCCGTCCTAGCTCCGCGGAGAGGAGAAGCGATGAGAATAACATTGGGATGGCGATTGCTACCAGATAGAATCCGAGAACCAGCAGCCTTCCCTGCCTATTTCGAATACATGCCCCTAACACGACGAAGGACCCCAGAATGGCAGCCGTTCCCCCAAGCGAACCATTGAGAAGTTCGGCGATCCAATACGCATCAGGAAATCTCCAAAATATGGGCCGGATATAAACTGTGGTGTACGGTTCGCCCCATTGGAACCACCATGGCTTGCCTTCTCGAAGGCCGCTATTGCAGTAGCGGCGGACATATGTCTGGAAATAAGGCCATGGTTGTATTGTGAAAATCAGCTCCCGGTAGCGTGTGTCAGGTCCTCCGCAACAACATGAGATGGGTAGAGGGATGTCTTGAGCCAAGATGAAATCACAAGGGTGTTTCTTTTTCATGCTCTCTGACGCGGTTTCGCAATACTGTCTTTTTTGTAGTTCGAGTTGACAGCGAGCATCATCCGCGGCAGCCTTGGCGTAGTATAAAGAGGCTCCGGCAAAGGCGATGGTGATAAGGATCCCAGTAGTTTTGAGAACATAAATGGCTTTTCGCTTGAGAGTCAAGTAAGCCGGCTGAGTGTAGCGGTCGACGACTTGCCAGAACTCGCACCAGGCCGTGGAAAGAGTGGATATAATATTTAATAGTAAGTTGGTAATGGACGTGAGGCTGAGAGCCATAGCTCTGTTGTGAGTCTCCAGCTCGGGCACCGTCCAGGGCTCTTAGCAATAATCCAGATAAAGAAGATTGAAAACGATGTGCGGTGGAGGCTTGAGGAAGCAAGCCAAGGAGTCCCATGATTTTTCTTGCTGGAATTGCGCAACCCCCTCCGAGCTGAGGTGAAAACGCGCATTATATGGCGTTCAGCGAATCACAACCTCAAAAGAAGTAAAAGAAGTAAGGCGAGGTGATGGTCAGGGGCCAGGCCCCTGCGAGCTGAACCAGTTGCTTCTCCTCGATGACATGCTTTGGGACGCATCCACGGATTCACGTGCTCGATCTTCCCATTCTCAAGTTCGCACTGGTTCCGACAAAATAAAGAGGAGCTCCTTAGGCCCTGGCTCTTCGACTGAGATATTAAACCCGAAACGACTAAGTATATCCTACTCTAAGATAGTATTGCCAGGGAAGAATCCCTGATTTGAGAAAGAGTTAAGGTCAGGTAATAGGTTAAACTATAGGAACTGCGTAGAATAAGGATTGCATCTTGATCGCCCTAATTTGGATTCGGTAGATGGAACTTGACAATCTGCGTTAATTTTCATTCCCTTTATATTCCGAATCAAATAAGTAGGAGGACATGAACCTACCACTAATTTCAATCTTTGTAGGCTTTCCGGACCTAGTCTTCTAAAACAGTCCCCGACTCCCGGGAAGAAGCTTGGAAGAATGAGCGTCTTTATACACTATGGTCTCCGCCATATATCTGGCTTCCTGTCTGGTTTCCTAACTAATCTCTCACACCTTTCGTAGGCTTTGCCATGCCCCACCGCCTGGTAATGGTCAAATCGTGTCCGTAAGCTTTGGGCGAGCCGGGGCGCCTGATCATACCCATGTTTTTAACGAGCTCGAGACGGCTTCCCGAGTCTATAGGACGCCGAATAGCGGTAACGCTTCGATCAATAACAAGAGGGAACCTATCTTGTAGGTTCCTGGACATGTCATAATCTGATGCCGCAGCTTGGTTGAGCACCAGCCTCAACTTTGCACCGCTGTCATCAGATAGCCTAACGACTGCAAACGTGTGATCAAGGCCGGGCCACTGCGGAAGTGAGAGAAGCCTTAGTATCTGCCCGCCTCCCAAAGTAGACGCCTCAAGCGTGATTGAAGAGTCGATTCTTAGGGAAACGGAGCCCGAACCCGGGCTCTGAGCGAGTGTGCCTCGAAGAATCTGCCCTGATTGGAAGATAAGTGGGCTGAGCTGAAGGCTATTTAGGCTTGTCATGTCGGGAAGTTCATGAAACGATTCGTGCTGGAGTCGTTTAATGGTTTGACCCATTGGGCGAGGCTGGTCGGCGGGAAAGAGCTCAAAGGCTTCTTTACCAACTATTGCGTAGGCTGTATCCGTAGTGATCATGAAATTGCTGACCTCGTGGCCAATGAACCCAATCCACTTTGGGGTCTCTGCATGGGAGTTTAGTAAATAAGCACAAAACCTTGACAGCAGACGATATGACTGTTGAGTAGGTAGTGAAACTGACCTTCGAGGAACACCCAACGATAAAGTCTCATTCCATCACAGAAAATCACAATTGGCTCGGAATCGTGAAACGCTACATGTCGTATAGGCATATCCTGCTGTATACCGTGTTGTACTGAGGCAACCTTCTGCAATTGTAAGCCATCTCTGCTGCCGTTTTCCCAGATTATAAGATTGGTCATCCGGTTGAATTCAAAATCAACAAAGAGGAGATAGCGATCGTTGGGACTAAAGCACATGCTGTATGTGTACCAGCCTTTCCGGAGGGGCCAGATTTCGGCCCACCGGTCCGTACCCTCGATTAAGAGTGTGACAGTTTGACAAGTTGCCTCTCTGGTAGGAGAGGAAGGTTCCAAATGGAAAATCGACCGCAAAGCAATAAATTGGCCGCAGCTGTTGCTAATGGCCAGAGGGAATGATACCTTCCAGCCCGAACCGGCATTAAATCGAACAGATTGCCGAATTTGCAGACAAATCTCAGAAGCGTCAAGTGCCATGCGGAGATCCGCAATCTGCGAAGGCGTTTCCTGAATATTCCAGACCTGGTACCGAGCGATCCAACCACAACATCTTTCCATGAGCACCTTCGAATTGGAGCCGGGACGAAGAGAGTCCCATGTCTCTTCGAATTCTCTATACTTCAGCGTTAGTAGATCAAATCTCGACCAGACGTGGGGGTGCGCGTAAGAATGTACCTCGATGGCCAGACGCTGAGAACTGCTATATGTTTAGCGTCGTCACTAGTGTTGGAAATCATGCATAGGGGTCTGCTGCTGTTCTCGGCTAGCTGGAGATCACCGGGAGCAAGATGGACAGCCGCGGTATCCATTGTCCGGATAAGAAACCGGCTTGGGGTGAAGGCAGTGACCTCGTCCCATATGATCTCTGGTGTTCGAACTAGGTTAGCGCCCCAATGGCGTTGCAATTCAATCATATCGTCTTCAAAATGAGCTACATCATTGCTCAACTGTTGTCCAGCGCCATCTAACTTGCCATTACTGCCGATCGGGCTCGAAGTAGCTCGCTGGGTTGATGCATATTGAGCAGCCTGAAACCATCGAGCCCAACGCGTTAAGTCTCGCGTATTGGGGCACAGGTCGAGTATCTCATGTGAGAGGTTCTGACTGGCAAATGACTTCATGACTATGTAGTGCTGTTCAATCCAGTTCACAACGACCTCTGGATCGCGGAGGAATCTCTGCAGCAGGCTTGAAACTTCTCGTGGAGCAGTGCCCCAGCTGATGTCTCTTTCAGTCGGGAGCTGCTCCCAGTCTCTCAATGACGATTGGATATGTCGAATCCAGTATGGTGCTGCGTAAGCTGCAAATGGGAAATCCCTCCGCACAACGACTGCATTAGATGTGCAGCTGCTACTGCTAGGGTACCCTTGCGCGACGTGGGAAGATATTATATAGTTGAGGCATGCCTTGGCAAGTTCTAGATGGGCCACACATGCAGTTGGAAGTAGTTGTCGAATCGGAAAATCCTCACCTGAATAGCACGGGCCTATTCTGGTGAAATACTCTTTGACTGAGAGATGGATGAATCGAAAACCCCTGAAAGCGCCCTGGTTTGTGTTCGCCTCACGAGACCTCTCCACTAGGCCCGCGCAGGCCCAAACGACCCTCGCTTCGAACACATGATCATCATGAGAATCATGTGGCCCGCTTTGTTCCGCATCTTCGCCTGATGTAAGGACATCTCGGATTTGCGTTGCGTTCAGGTGAGCGAGTGTGTATGTGGTCCATAGAAGAACTCGACGGGCAAACTCGCGTTCCTCCTTCCTTCTATTGAGAATTAATTTGATGATGCGATTGTACATATCACACAAGTCTTCTGGAAAGATGACATTCTGTATGATTCGAAGTCGCTGCCTCGGTTCAAATATCTCAGAAGACAAGTAGGATATCATTAGCCGGGCCCACAGGAACATGCCGTCTGCGCCTCTGGTAAGCTGGTTTGTGAGCTCTGTGGTATCCACTTCCTCTGGGAGTTTGTCGTCTTCAACAAGCTCGTCAATTTCGTGTCGGATGTACAACTCGATGTCTCCGCCAATTTCCATTCCTGATATCTCAAATTGCCTTTCTCTTGGAATGGCTTTCTGAAGTGATGCTACTGTCGGACGACTGAATAATAGAAGACGGCAAGACTCTACCGATGCGAGGTAGTTCAGGGTTTTCGTGATCTCTACGTCGTTTACCGCCTCGTCGACTCCATCAAGAATTATGTATACCCGCTGGGCATTGCGCATGTACGCGACAATCAGATCAGCTAACTCGTCAGAGGTGGCGGTCGTCTGACCGTGTGAGCTGCACTGCATTACAAAGATGCAGGAGTCAAGAAAGGTCCGATTTGTGCGATTCCTCTGTAGGAACTGTGCCATTATCGCACTTAATGCGGAGGTCAACTCGTTGTCCTCAGAGTCGAAGCGAAAGAAGAAGTACACCACATCAGAAAGCAACTCTTCCCCAGTTTCAGTGGCTAGTTGGTTCGACGTCCTCTTCATCTCGTCGACGACAGTGGCGGCCAGAACTGTTTTGCCACACCCAAGGTTGCCTATATATGTGAATTAGTTTCGACTTGACTCGTGTCAATTTGTCGTCTCGAAGCCGGCTGCCCTTACCAGAAACCCATAGCGTCCGCGCGTCTGACATACTCGCAAGTTTCCCGCGGCGGGCATAGTGTCCTGAAGACGTCGAATGACGCCATTCTTTGAATCTCGGATTGCTCAAGAACCAATTCCCTGTTTCCTCCTTCAAATATCTAAGGTTGTCACGCAAAGTTGATTCAAAACGCGTCGGTGCAAGCCAATTTTGAATCCGGGTCACTGTGTCCTCTAATAGACAAGTTAGGACGAATTCTTTGATAGACAAGCAAGGAGCTCAAGAAATTACTCTTACCTTCGATTTTCTGCTCCATAGTTTTGATGACGACACTGGAGAGCTGCCCGAACTCCTTGGCCGCCTCCTTGTTACGAAGGTCATGCTCTCTTACCCTTTCCTCCAACGCTCGTTCTTGCTTCACCGCCTCGAGAATGTGTTTCATAGCTCGTGCCCCCACAATGTTGAGCTCGTCCCTCACAAGCTGCTGGTGAAATGCGACTCGGTCGAGCAAGTCGGCAAATCGCCCATCAAAGGGACGCCATATGACGGAGTTAATGACACTGGCGGTGCTTCGCCCACCTGTAGTTTATCACATCAAAGTTAGAAATCGCAAGTAGGCATTTGAAAGGTAGTTGGGTGACTCTTACGTCCATCTTTTCTCACGAAGACAGTCGCGAGTGAATAAAATACCTCGAAAATGTCCACATACACAGCCTCGATTGATTTTAGAACTCGATCTCCCTCAAGATGCTCCACTATATCCGTGATTATAGAGTACTGGGAAAGAGATTCGCCAAGCTTGCCAAGTATATTCACCGTTCTCTCGAAAAAATTGCCGTAGTTGCTGGCAAGCTATAATATTCGGCGTAAGAATCGCTCATAGTGAAGCGTGGATTTTGAAAAATGCTGGAAAAAGCTCGTCTTACCTTGAGAATAAGCTTCAACCCTCCCCAAATCAAGGCGCTCACCTCCGGTTTAGATGAGACAAGTGTGTCGACAACTTTGCAAAATGGTTCGAGTTTATCAGCGAATGAAGCCAAGAGATCCAGACTACGTTTTCTGAACTTCCTCGTGATGCCTTCGATTTCCTTTAGACCCTCCAAGAGATCTGTTTGCCCCGCGCAGGGTGAAAACAAAATGCGGCTCTCTTCGGGGAGTGAAGCCAGGAACCGGTCTCTGGCCTGACAAAAGACGGTACTTGCCATCCCTGATGCTACTGCGAAACTGAAAGCATAGGAAGATATGGCTATTGTGTGTAGGGCTTGGGCACGGTTCACTGGAATAAAAAGGACAAGATCCACTCATTCGGTTAGGTTTTGCTGCGACCTCACATCGCCCAGCTTTCTCGATACAATTCCGGTGCGGGGCGAGACATGCTGTCAACGTCCGCATCAAATACATCCAACCAAAATTCCTAAAACCTGCGGATGGCTTGGCATTTTACAACCGGACATTTCTGTACGCTTCAAGCACGCTTCGCAGAGGGCCCAGGCGCTTCTATGAAATGCATGGCCCCCAAGCTGGTGTACCTTGATAGCAGCATAGCCCAGTCTCCATGTCCAGGTACATCCGATGACCACCACTGAGCTAGACAAGGTGTCCATTCAAAGTCTTCGTTTAGCAGCAAGGCGTGTCATTGCGCCGGAATCTACTCTAGTCCCTACATAATCACGCTCGCCTCACTTTTTGAGTGGTATTTGCTTTGCCACGTACAGCAGCACAAACATCTACCCCGCACACCTCGTCGATATCAGGGCAAGATCCAATTCACGATGACGATATCGCTCTGATAGGGCAATAGACCTTTCGTGGCAGCGGGCAGAGAGAGCCTGAGCCGTCCTAGAAATCAGAAATGCACTGAGTTTCTCCATTATGACCTGGAATTTTCTCAATCATTGAAGGTTGAAAGTCTCCTCCTCCTCGCAACCGTGGCCCTCCTAAATGTTGATGGTGAGGACAGAGTTGCTCTTGTCGATTCATCGCGATGATAGGCATTCTGTTTTGCGCCGTTGCGAACGATTTCGACCGTTATGGTCACAAGTGAAAAAAAAAAAAAATGAAAAAAAAAAGACACCAGGGACATCTAGCCATGTGCTGAACGATGCTTGTCCGAAGTGGTATCGTGTTCAATATAATCACTACTGCAGCAAAGGCAGGCTGTACAAGAACAGAGAATCGGAGAATTCGTTTTTTGGGAAATGCCAGTCAGTTCTGAAACGATCGAATTGGATACTAGCTAAGACACAGATGATGACAATTACTCCATAATAACTAGGAACTGGCCGACGAAGAAGTCGGATGTGAAACATGTCCTCGGTGAAATTCCCTACGGTGTCGGTTCATGTTATCGCGTCTTGTGAACAGTTTCTTGCACACTGGACACGGGACTTTGCGGCCTCCGACGTGTATGCGAAAATGTCTTTTCATTACCGTCTGCATAGCCGCGGTCGCTGGACATCGAGGACACAACACAGGCTTTTCATGAGTCCGAAGATGGGTTCTATGCGTAATTTAGTAGTGCTCTTCCGCCTCCCCATTACACGATGGTAAATGATGCTTCGCCTTACCTTGCGTCTGATCCTCGCCGGAAGCTCTTGTGGCAGTATTCTACAGGGCAGTAGTAAATCCCATCTTCAGATGCCACGACGTCTTTCAGTCGTTTCATCCGTTTTTCTCGGAACTTGTCAGGGATTTGAGCAGTGTCATCGAATGCGCTCGGTAGCAGGTTGGTAGAATGAGTGAAATCGTCAAATGAATGTGTCGCTTCGTCGCTTAGCAACGACAACTCTGCGATTCCGAGGTCCAATAGTGACCCAGGCGAGGTTGGATTCAAGCAGAAATCAAGGCGGCTCTCTGAAGTAGCTTGATTACTCTAGAGAGGGGCACCCTGGTGAACCGCAAGATTTGGGTTGAATGCCTCCTCGACTAAGATATTAAAACCCGAAATGCAGAGTGCGTCCTGCTCGAAGACGGTAGCGTTGGAAAAGAATGGCTGGTTTAATGGCTGGTTTGAGACAGAGTTCAGGTCGGGCAACAGGCTGAACCATGGCAGCTGCGCAGAACATGTATCGTATCCTAGCTGCCACAATTCGGATTCGATAAATGAAACTTGACAATCTGCGTTAACTCCTTTATATTTAGACGTCAGCAATCAGAAGCCAACAGCCAGGAAGAGAGCGTGGACATCAACTTACCACTAATTTCGTCATAGCGACTCATTGCCTTCAGGACCACAGTCCTGAAGACTGCGGGTTAAAAGCAATACGGCAAAATTCGATGTGTAATAATTCAAATTGGTGTTAATGGGTAAGGGGCTCGGGATCTCTGTGATAGTGAGGATGGTGAGACGATGCCTCCAATTCCTTCCGGAGACCATGGCGCCCATTTATGCCTCACATCTGAGCTCAGGAAGTCTTCAACATTCAGGATTCTTCGCATGATAAGATTGACGTAATGTCGAGCAATGGGAACGGGTCCCCGCTTTTCAGCATGTCTCAATCTGCCGGAGGTTTACTGACTGAGGAGGAGGCACCGTACGTGCGAAGATAGAAGAATCCTGTTGGTTCTGGCAAGAATGCTTGCAGATGATGTCCTGAGATATCGACAAATCACGACGTCGATGATGCTGGAATCGATACGCATTCGAGTACACACCCCTCAATTCATTTCTCTGCATAATCTCAATCTTTGGGTGGACACCTTGATAGGAGCTCGCGCTGTCTGGAGATGTCAGGCTGTCTCTACCTTTGGTGGATAGCACGCCACGTACGATAGCATAAACATCTACCCCGCACCTCGTTGGAATCAAGGCGAAATCCAATTCATGATGGCGATACCACTCCGACATAGCAAGAGACTATTCGTGACAGTCGAGGGACAGAGCGTGAGACATCTTGGGGGTCGAGGATGTGTCCTGTATCCTAAATTCCCATGTATCCGGGGAGCCCGTGTTGATGTCTAAGAAAGGCATTACGAAGTACTTAGGGACACGAGGGGTCCTTCTGCAGGAGGTAGCCTCCACGGAGCGGGGGAGGCACCCTGTTGAAAAGGTGGACAGGTTCTATTCGTCGTTGACAAGCAAATCAAAGGTAGGGCGCGCTTTCCCTCATCCTGCCTGATTATGGCACGATCCACGTAGAGTAGATTCACCAAGAGTTGTAAGATATATGATCAAATGGGGTCGAGAATAACAGGAGAACCAGGACGTGCTGACTATAGACTATAGTACCCATCCGTCTTCGTCTTCACAGATACCGCCCTATATGCATGCGATATTGCCAGTCACTCCCGCGAGAAGTTGCTATAATAAGCCTTTGAAACAATGCCGTCAAAGGTGCCACGACTGGATCCGTACGCTCGCATTCTGCATCGCTTTTACGAGACGCTCTTCCTTCTTCTCCATCTCTCTCCAACTCAAGGCCCCCACCGAGCCATTCATTGGAACCTATCCCAACCCAGAGACATACGAAGGCGATATCTGGGAAATCTAGCGTTTCTTTGCGACTACAGCAAAGGCGGACACACCACTACGTCTATTGCCGTTGAGGATTATAAGAACTGTTACATTTATTGGGTGGCAACAAACGATGGCGACGGCAGTAAGGTATCGAGCATTCTCGAGACAATCCTCACGTCGCTGAATGAGATCCTGCGTGCCTCGCCATCTCAACGAGAAATACTCGAGGAGACACTTGTGGACATGTGCGCCAAGTTCGCCCATGAGAGGGTGAAAAAAGAAGCAAGGATAGTTTCAAACGCGGCCAAGACATGCATCGCGTTTCTGTCACAGAATCAAACTCGAGAAGATGGTATGGCTTGTCTCGTTTGAATCACGTCCGGTCTTTCTGACGGGATGCATCTTCGCTGACAAGCCAGATTTAGGTCTTATAGACTGGCTCGACCGGTTTAATAGGGCCAGCGCAAGGCCTTCTTCGCAGCTATGTCGCATGGCATATACCTCTCGCAATGACAATTGTATGCTAGCGATCACGAGGCTTGGGCGAGATCCTGACGGCGACCCTAAGATAACCTCAGCATTCCGCCGTATCCGTCACTGCATCGGACGATTGGCTAGCCGTGTGAGGGCTGTTCATGAGCTTATCCAGGATGGTGGCAGCACATACGAACGCCTTACCACATATCGCGTGGAAACGGTGCCCATGCCGGAATGCGTGCCACCTCCCCAAGCTGACGCCCATACCAACTTAGAGGGCATTGTGAAGAGAATGCTCAAACCCGACGATCCACGCATCGAGTTCATAAAACGAAACCTTCAAATAATGGAAGATCAAATCCAACTCGAAGCCAAGATTCAGACATCATTTGCCGACGAAACCTTCGTCCCGCAAGTCCATGCCGAGATCCAAATGCTCGAGCACTTCTACCGGGGTAAACGCCATTTTGCCTTCGATGATCGCTTTATCACCTGCAGCAAAGCTGCCTGCCTGTGTTGCAAGCTCTACATCCGTTACCATCCTATCAAGGTTCAAGAGCCTCCATCGCATGAGTCGATCTATCGAAAATGGGGGCCCGTCTTGCTCCTCAATGGCACGGAGGACCGCCATTGGCTTACACAACGTAAAACGGTGCAACGAATGATTGAAGACATGAGAGAAATAGCTCTGGATTACCTTGAACGACGGGTAGCGCCTGGCTATTTCCACACAAACTCATTGACCAATATTACAGCATTGGAAGATCCGGCTTTTTGGCCATCAAGCTCTACCGATGGAGAAGATATTTCAGATGACTCAGATGGCGAGGCGGAAGGATTCCAGACTTGTAAGTAGTAAATGAACATTCCCGCAATGATCCCTGGTATATGGCTTCACTGACAAGAAGGCGGTTTGAGCTGGACACGAAGCTCTCCAACCAGAAGAAGTTGGCATTGGCATATCCGGGTGGTTGGAAGCGGGCAATGATGAAACGGACAGCTCCGAGGACTCAGATGGTGGCGCCCCAATCTGACTGAGGGTAACTGGGCCAAGTAGTACTGGAGAAGACATATGGGTGCCCGTCTATCTAGAAACGGAAAGGCTCCCGTGTTCTCCGAGTTTTGAGGTGCACGGTCGGGTTCCATTGAGTGTGTTCCGCCTTTTTGGAAGTAGGCGCTGGTGGGCGTAGATTGGGGAACAAGGGAGCTAGAGAGAGTGATGGGGCTGACGGCAAATTCCTTGAGGAGCTTCCCCCAAGACAATCACCGATTCAGCAGCTTCCGGTGAGGCTTTCTTTACAACAACTACTTATCCTATCCTAAATCTTGGGAACAGCTAGTCTATGTTACTAGGACTATCGTCGTTAGCCCCTTTCTCTCCCACTTCTCCAAAGCTCTTCTTTGTCCATTTCGCTCAGCCCCCGTACGCCACTGAAGCCCAGGCCTTTTGGAGGCCAATATCCTCTCTCCTCAGCGATAGATATGTCTGATCTAAGTGCCTGTGACTGTACTAGATCCTCGCCCGACAAATTATCGTGAGACCTGCGAAAATGGGGCTTCTCACCCCGAATTGTTGCAAAACTCTCTTGCATATGTCTGGGGGGACTTGGAGTTGGTCCCACAAAGCGAACCCACACTCCCATAGATTATCGTCTTGCGGGTTGAACACGCTAGAGAATATAGAATCACTCACGTGAGTGTTGGGCCAGAGATTAAAGGCATTCGAAGCTGTTGGATCATGTATGCTGTCCGAGGGTCGCGCGAACTGTCTGAGTTGGGCGCTAGTGTATGAGTTGAGGGGTGTTTCTACATCGGCGAGGCCGCGAGGCACAAGAAGACTCTCGTCGGGCACCATGGAAGGCAATTGCTGAAACGGGTCGTTTTTCGAACCGTTTGATTACAAGCTCACTTGGCCGGATGAGGCGGATCATCTCTTCATAGGTTTTGGTGCGGGTGACGGCGTCTAGGAGCGGGAGGTCTCGCGAAAGCTGTTGTTGGTTATGACTGTGAGAATAAGTACGAAGAATGAGGGAGAGGGGGGTCAAACCTGCTATCCACTGAATGCGGTTGGTTTCTCCTCGGCCTTCATGCCAGTTGGCCCATAACTCGCCAGTATGGGACTGTTGATTAAAGAGATGTTAGTTGCGAGCCGCGAGTCGAGCCTGGGAAGCAACGTTGAAGTTCGAGAAGTGCGAAGTTACCGGATTTGTCTTTACGGTGGCGCCTTCCGCTACTGTTAGAGCAACGCTATTTTTTTCCGATTTTAAGCCGATAGCCAAAAATTCCCAGGACTTGTCGCGAATTCGGATCTGTTTCACTTCTTCAACCCAGCCAACATCTCTTCGTCAACATTTTCCTCGCACTCTCGATTCTTTCAGCCTACATCGGCCACCTCGAAACCATACATGGAGGGGAAAAAGTTCGACCAAAATGCGCCTTTTTGCCGATTAAGAACCTCACGACTGATCCTCTTTCGCTGCCCACGAGTTCGATACCCTTTAGCCCATCCGCGAAGCCCGAAATTCCTCATTCTGACGTTCCTGCTACCGCCCTAGAGTTCGAAGGGTTCTCGTTTTAGGGCCCAGACGGGACTCTTGGCACGAGCCACCTCTCCAGGGAGCAAGATGAAGCCATTTGGCACCTTCTTTTCGAGAAATACAACGTCGCCAGCTTTTGGTATGCGTTTCCCTTTCTCGTGCTTGGGTGCGAAGGGGAACCTCTCGGTGAGGACGAGCGCCCATTCACCATCGGAGACGCTCTCGCTCTCGCCATATGGAAAACGGTGGAAGAGTCTTATGGCTTCCTACAGCTCTTCGGCGACAACGGCGCTGGGAACCTTGGATGGACATCTGCCCAGAAATGGCCAGCAAACTCCAGGAACTTGGAGTTCCACCCCCGGAAATGATCCTCTACCTGGCGAACGAAGTATTCCCTGATTATATTACCCAGTCAATTCTGTGGGACAGTCTGGTCATGGAGCTACCGAAAACCGATGACGACGATTTTTACTTCCACCTCCAGCCACCCCCCCGTGGCCTCGACGGCGTTTCCCACATGCTTCTCCGTTGCAACGGCCGGCTGCCAAATACCCAGAGACGCCGACGAGTTGTTATCCTCATGCCTCAACACCTAGCCGAGATGATCGTTGAGGAAACGGATTACGTCGGCACTGATGGGAAGTTTTACCCCAGAACTATGCTGAACACGGTGAATAAAAGTGGGCAGGTCTACTCTTCAGTTACGAGTGGCGTCTTGGTCGAGAAAGGTGGAGAGAAAATGCATACAATGTATGGGATTTTCAGAACGTTAATGAGGGCGATTAAGCTCCCTGAATATCCTCCCTGGCATGACCCAGATTGGGAAATTACGGAGTATGACTGGAAACCACTGACCTCGGTGGAGAAGAAAGAACTCTACAACACGTGGACCAGTTTAGCCCTACTTGCCAATGTCAAGGTTGTCTACACTTTTGATGCAGAAACGGCTCACATGTTCATTTCACAACTGGGAAGAGCACTTTGACAAGTGTGGTGACATATTTGGCCAAGACACGGCTGATGCACGCCAACCCTTCAAAGCTGTACAAGGAAACCCAGGCACGGATGTTGGCTTCGTGCGCCGGCGAGTTGGTGGGACGGACATCGCACTGGCGCAGCTCAATGATGCGGTGGTTTTTGAAAACAAGGTCATGGGGATGGATTATGCGCCCAGGGTGTTTGTTCAAAACGAGGACCAAGGACTCGATCAGGACGGCTATCAAGATCGGCGCGAAGGCATGAAGGAAAGGAGCCCTATGAACTGGTCAATAATTGTCGCACAATGGTGAATTTGTGGTGTCTGTCAGAGGAGAAGTATTGACGCTAGTCAAGCCAGAGGGTATTTCTCAGTCGAGCAAGGCTACATCATTTGGAAATAACGAACCTACATCTCGACAATGACAATGCTATTGACATTGAGGTTAAAATCATATTATGCGTGTGGGAATAAGCACATGTGCTAATCCCAGAAGACTTAGTGCTCTGTTCAATGTGCTCTTGTCATTTCGCCCACCGCCTCATTTCCCCCCACATCAAATTATTCGATCCATTCAAAAGCGCACGAGCATCCCGAAAGCAGCAACCAACATTGGACAATCGACAACCACTAGCTCAGGTGGTTCAGGGGTAGAATATTTGCCTTCCATCCGGGGGTAGCAAATGATCCGAGTTCGAGTCTCGGCCTGAGCATTTCTTTTTGCCCCGATCTTCAATCTTGCATGCCACAAGACCTTGAAGTTTTAATGTTCCTTTCTGAACCCTGCTTGCCTCCATCCCCCACTACCACTCCGGGAAGATTTTCCATGTTCGCCCCACGCAATATATCAGGTCACCCGGATAACCTTTCTGTTTTTTTTTTTTCCTTTAAACAAGGGCAAAGGTCATCTCTACTACGAGTGCCCTCCTAGTCATGGAAAGAAGCATCTTCACGTATCCATCAATAAGTGGAAGGGAGCCTTGCAAGGTACAATTCAAGCCGCAAAAGGTATGACGTCCTTAAACACTGTTATGTTTCCAGTTTCACGGGACACGTCCACCTCTATCACCTCCAACGTAGCCGATTTAGCTATGAATTAGAGCATCAAACATCTCTTCAGTGGCTTGCCTTTTCCGGTCATCTCCTCTTCCCGTTGGCGAAGCAGGACTAAAATCGAGGGTGAATTCCTAGCAGCAGAACGTAACTGGGTTCGGAAACAAAGCTGGCGTGGCGAAATCGTTCCTCGTCGGGATGAAATATTCGAAGACAAACAACATCGCGCCGGGCAGCCAGGATAGCCTAGCTCTTGAGGAAAGATTTATCTCAATGGCCTGCAAAAAGTAGAGTGGAAAGAGCCCAGAGTAGAGAGGCTTGGAAAGGCAAACCTAACGAAAGGAATATAATCGACTCACGATGTCGTTGACACACGGTGGCGTATATTTGTAGACACTGACCCCAGAAACCACCTTAGAGAGGTGAGGATGGTTCCGCTGAAGAGACTGCAAGAGTTCGTCTGAGAATGTATCCAAGAAATCATCGCCGGCGTCCGCTGAATTATTGCCCCGAGATTTAAATCACCGGTTTGTAAAAGTACACCGCCAATCGGCAGACTCGACATACATCCAACTACTCCCGCTTGTCTCATAGCTGCGGTCACGGCATAGTCAACGAAGAGAATATCGGCGAAGTTCGTCGAGCGACGAGAATTCTAGAAAATCTCCGAGACTTCTGCCGAGACGGCGAAAAAAGTCTAAATTCGAGGAGAGCCCCAAACATGGATGTCCCAGGTGCGCTGCAATGCGTCAGGAATTGGACGCAAAAGGGCAAAGTAATATTAAGATCATGACTGCCACTTGTATATCGAGCCGTATCTCTGCTGTGTGGCTTTCGAAATACCCCCCAATTACATTCTTTTACTTTACATTATTTTTCTTAATTATCTTACTTAATTATTTCCCTTAACTTAGTACATTATCTTTTTTACATGATCTCACTTATTGTATCTTACGACGTATATTATCTTACCTCCATTTTCGCATCCTCTACTCAGCCTTTCCTTCACTCGCACAGCCATTTCAAGAAGAATCACGTAACAACACGGGCTTCCCACGTCCGCCCGATCTGTCCAATTTCTATGCGGGGTAGGCTCAATGCACGAGGATTACCTAGGTGAGAAAGGGGGGGATAGAAAACGGATAATTTTAATTAGTTTTTAGTTATTGTAATAAATATATAGCTGAAAGCTTGCCTGGGGTGGGATGCTTCACTCGATCTCTCAGAGTGTGCTTGTCGACTAGTCTCCTGATAATAATTCTTATACTAAAGAGACTTGAGTTTGGAGAGGAAGGGTCTTTCTTTCCTCCCAGCTAGGCTCTTGGCTTGTATTCTCTAAATACTTCTAGAAACTACGTTCCCTTCTCCGAGACCTCCCTAGCCGTACTCCACATATTATATAATTATATTATATTAAATATATATTAAAATATTTTAGATATATATTTAAAAAAAAATAATTAATTTAAATTTTTATTAATCTATTTTAATATAAATTAATAATTAAATTATATAAAATTATAAATAATATAAATTATAGAAAATAATATAATATATAAGTAATAAATTAAATCTTAATAAAGAATTAAATAATATTTAAAATATACTAAGTAAAAGTACTTAGATAGTAGTTGCGGTAGTAGTAGACTAAAAATACGGTCAGGATGGCAGAGATGGTGCCGAGTAATGTGTCGAAATGCACTGCGCGTGACCCATGCTTCATCACCCTATCCACGAGGCCGTCAGTTGTGATTCCCCTTGAGTTGGGTAAAGGCGGTTGAGTAGGGTGTGTCACTCCATGAGAATTGCAGGCCTCGTACCGTGGTGAAACAGGGAGTGTACTAGTAGGACTGAGTAGCTTCGCGAGATACTCCCAGTGCAAGTTTGAGTCGTCGAGGGTTTGTGAAAAGAACAAGTGCAGTGGCGAGCCTTGGGTTGATTCCTCCATCATAGGGCTATGGGTTTCACGGGGCTTCTTAGCTCGCTTCTCCTGACCGTCTTGTGCTGGGAACCAGGATTCCAGCTGCTCCATTCCAAGTTGAGAAAGCGCCCTATTTATAGCCCCGAGTCTCTTTTCTATCCAAACAGGGTCTCTTCTCCTCTCAAGTGTCCTCAAACTCCGCCTGTCAACCCAGGCGTGCCATTGGGAAGTGTTACGAGGGCACCTCAGACAGAAGGTGAAGAGCACCTTGGCTGCCTTCACCTCGTCCGAGACATCAAGTCCGTAGGTTTCCTGTTGATAGCAGGCAAACCTGTAATCTGATTCAAGTTGCTCTACAGCCCCAGAAAACACAGCGCAGTGCCCCACGCGGCCTTCCCGAACGTACGCAACCGCACGGAAGAAGCCGAAGTCAGGTTGATTGATGAGGTCTGGCAGCAGATTGTCGTGGGCTGATTTCCCGTTGGACGGTTGATAGGCCTTCCAAGTGAAAGCCCAGCCCGTCCGCTTGATGAGCTCAATGATTTCAGGAACGCTAAGGGGGAGGTCTGGCAAGTCGCCCCCAAGTGTGTCTTGCCAGAATTCATGAACATTGGAGTAGGCCAGGATCTTTGCAATTGTGACAGAGACGCAGTTATTACGGAAGTCATTTGGATTGCAGATCGATGCACCAAAGCGGTATAGGTAGAAACCGAAGGTTGAGAGGTCGCCTGAATTGGCATGCGGCACTAACAAGCATAGATACCTGTAAGCTCAAAGATTCGTGTTGCGTGAGACAAAAGACAAAACCAGAAAAAAAGGGGAGAAAAGCAACGCCAAAATGGAAAGAACGAAGAAATGCATACATAAGCCATCGGCATCTGCACTGAGCATCATTCCGGTCCTAATGTCTCAGGAGGAGATCTGCCGTCCTATGTGACAGACAATGCTGGAGCAGCGAGAAATGTGTTTGCGCATCGGACTCTCTCACCCACTTCCACCGTGGACTCTAAGACCGAATTGGAGAAACTACGCCGTGTCCTGCGCTATTGGAATGTGTTGAGATTGAGAGAGTCATGTTTGTGTGAGGAATCAGGAAACTCTATTTGATCCCAAACAAAGGGCGTAATTTATAGGCGAATAAACGAAAAGAAAACATGTGTCGTACAAAGATGCAGGCAGGGATGCCCAGCCCTAATCTGCGTTCATCGCAAACGGCGCAAAACTCTTCTGGCGCACGCACTTATTGGCATTGGCAAGGCTCTGCGAAAATGATGCTCAAGATGGGGGAGGTTTTTCCACCTTACCTGTGCTTTTTTTCTTTTTTCCTTTGTCGTCGCAATTCGCGCCAATTCCGGTGATAAAACCGGGTCTTGGTCACCTGGCCCCAAATCCCGACAGTCAGAAAATCGGAAACAACATACTATGAAGAAATGTCAATACGAATGAGAACCATTGTCATGCTGTGGAGCGGGCTTGTCAGTCAAGTCCTCCGCATGTTCTATGCGTACGACGTGGGACGTGAGCTAAGAGTCGCACCGACCATGGCAGCATTGGACATTGCCGAGCCGGCTGCCTTTATGCAATGCCGTAGGCTCCCGCTCTCCATTGGTAGGACCTCTCATGATGGTTGCCACCTTTCTGCGGCGAGAAAAAAAGCCGCAATCGGCAGCATACTGAGGTGCTGCGAGAGCTGGCTGGAATGGAGATTGGCCCTCCTCGGTCACCGATGCCGGTCGGACTTATCCTCCCTCGGAAATACCTGTTCTACCCTCACAGATGACTCCCCTTCTAAAATCGAAACCGCCAATGATCTTTTGACGCTAAGTCGAAACTGCCACGTTCCTCCAACGCAGATCTCCATAATTTCCTCCGGCCGCGGGTCTGTCGGACCCCTTCCACTCGAGAACGGCGTCTCCTCCGTTCACATTGCTGGTGCAAATAGCTTTGGGTTTGAGGTCATTACATTTGGGACACGTTCTCCGACAAGCAATAGCGAGACCATCCAAGACTATATCGCTCCGCCAACTAAACGTAAGAAGACCGAACCTGAGACTCCTAGGAAATTTGCGTGTCCTTTCCTCAAACACGACCCAGAGAAATATCGAAAGTTACGGCCTTGTGCCTGGGCAGGTTGGCCCAGCGTTCATCGGGTGAAGTAAGTTACCAAGAGATGAAAGTGCCAGGCTAAAGAGGACTTACTTAACTGTAAACAACCGGACAGAGAGCATCTCTATAGGAAACATAGTATGCCGAAACATGCCTGCGAACGATGCCGTCTCGACCTTGGATCGGCAGCTACTTTATCCGCTCACCGGCGTATGGAAACACCTTGCACGCTCGCAGTAGGGGAGCCTCCGGCCGAAATCGACCAGGCACAGTTTGAGGCGCTTCGATGCAGAAAAAGGCTCCCCGGGAATCGCGAGATGACTGAAAACGAAAAGTGGGAGCGGATATACACTATCCTCTTCCCGGAGGACCGCTCTGTGCCGTCACCCTGTGAGTCTGCCTATCTGTCTTTGCTTTGTGGAGAGGCAGGCACGCACTAACGTACCCCAGTTCACGACGACTTAGATTACTACCCCGCCGAAGACCGGCCGAAAGTTGAGGACGAATGTCATAACATGGTCGATAAATTGGGAGAATACCTCCGCGGCGAATTACCTGGGGCTTTAAAACCGAGGCTGGAGCAGATGATAGGCGATGGTAATACCGTCGGAGACAACGTCGTGGATTTGGTCCAGGAAGTCATTCGGGACGTCCTTCAGTCCTTCAGAGAGGCTGAAGTTACAGCTAGGATTGCAATAAGCGGGCAGCCTGAGACTACTCGATCTAGCGGACGACTCGAATTGGTATCCGGTTCCCGGGGTTTAGGAGTGAGAGACTCGGTCGATACCAGTTCCTGGAGTGGACAAGAACAGGCAGTTGCGGCGAATCACAATCCGAACCAAGAAGATGCTATCGCCATGTTTCATGACTCGGTGGTTGATTCTCTGCAAGGTTTTGATTTCCCAATGGACGACATTCTTAACACCCACATTGGCGATCAACTCTTCTTCGCTGAGAGTGTAAGTCGGGAGGCGATCGACTCTGACGCTACTAATAGCTACAGCGAGCGAGCGACCTAGGTCTCACTAGACATATCGACGAGGAGTATATTATTTAGTATAATAATTAAGGAACTATAGTGAGGCTAGGCTAGTGTGTAACGGTGTAAGGGACAAGGCAAACCATACTAGAAGCGATGACTGAGGCACCACCTTATCAGCACCCGATCGAGACCCGATCGGGCCCACAATAGAACATTTTGGCAATACGATTATTCGACCGTGACACTGGTCTTTCCTCGGACCATACACTATATCCCTTTATAGTTTAAGTTATAGACCTGAACTTTTTGTATATTTAGTAATAAGAATATAGAGATATAAATAATTATATAAATAATATTTTAAAAATATTATTATAGTCTAAGTTATAATAATATCAGGCGATGCTGACTCCTACGTGCAGGCTCGGAAACAAAGCCAAGGTGGTTCGATGATGCGCTCAGCGGCATCAATGTGTATGCGGCACTCGCCAACCGACCGAGACTCACCATTCTTGTAATGGAGGATGATTCCCCGGCAAAAGCCAGCTGAGTCGTGGAAGGTCAGTATTAAAGAGACTTGTTCTAGAGGTGCCCACGAAAAGTAGGCGTCATTGCCAAGTGGGTTTCCAGATGTCCTTAAAAGGAAATAGGTTGCAAAGACCGAAAGAAGGTTTGCAGTACGCGCTAAAACAAGGGACAGCGTCCCCCCGGCCTGGCCCCGCGTAGACCAAGGATACAGGAGCAGATTCGCCAAGACATCGATCCTTGACTGAGGATGTACGTTGATACAGCACATGAGCCAGCGGAGTCATGGGCATGAATACCGAAGAGCCTGCCTTCCGAGAGGAAGAAGGTAAGGCCTCTTATCCTGTCCGGTTCAACACATGAAAGCGCTGCGCGGGGACATTGATAGAAAACGCTTTGCCTAGATGATAACTCAGGCGGAACTGGTGTATTCCATATCGGCATCGCCTGTCTACCAGAGGGTAATTGAAGACGTAGGAGCCCATCTTACGGTGTGCATGAGATTATTGTCCTAAAAAGGCAAACAATACACACCTCAAACTGAGCCACCACGCCGGAGACAGAGCCTCTAGAGGTGACAATGAAGGCGGGGCGATTATGACGCTCTCTTTTGTACACTGGTGGGGAAGGTAAGCTTTCCACTCCTTTGATCCTCGAGAGTCGATCGTCAACCTCAACGTCCCGTCTGGCGGAGATGAGGTAGCGCGCTGCACCTCTCCGTTGCGCTCCCATGCGAGGATCTCACGTAACTGGATCATGGAGCATAAGCCGGTAGGTGTAGCGAGGACGTCGGAAGCTAAACTCGACGGCTGAGGCATATCTCCAGAGCTAGCAATGAGGGGAGTAATCGTAGATCATATGCAGAAGCTCCAGCGGCAATCTCCTGACTTGCGCCAGTCCACGCTTCTCAGTTATGGAACGTAATGTGGTAGTGGCTGGGGGCCTATTGAGCAAGAAGGTTGGTTGGGCGCTTTTCCAGGGATTCCTTCTGTCGCCATTAGCCAAAGGCCACGCAAGATTTTGGTTTCTTCGACTGAAATGTTCTTGTTGAGTATCTCGTAAGTCGTAGTGGAGAATGGCGCACTCACGAGACTCAGCTCACAAATCGCATGCGGGATAACGACACAATAGCAAAACCGTCAACCCACGTGATAGAATGGCCAGGCCGTGGGAAAATAAACGGTTTAGTCGCTTTGTCGCAGAACCTCGAGTCCTCGTTACCAATCACTGCCCTCTTGACGTTGGTGGGGAAAGAGACGAGATCGCCAGAGTAACGGATCAGGGATTCAGCATGCTGCGTACATGCTTGCACTCTTTCATGTAGCAAGATCGTATCTAGCCGCTAGGAAGATCCCACACTGAGGAACAAGCCGAAGATGGCGAATACTTGGTATTATGGTAAAATGAGGAACAAAGTCTCCGAATACAAGACCAACGGGTTGATGGGTCGTCGCGGTTTGTTCTTGTTGGACATTGGTGAGACTTTAGACGAATGTCGCCCTCTGTGGTTGAGGCTCAGACAAAAAGGACAATGCACCTGAAGCAGGCACTGATGGCTAAGAGATTCAGCCCAAAACCGATGAAGAAAATCGCTGATGGAGGCGTCGCCAGAGGAAGCCATGGCTTGCTTTCAGGTGCCATTTTCTAATCGTATTGATGACTGGAATGAAACTATAACCCCCCCGGAGGCTGCCACCTACCGTAGGTATAAAAGTATATTGACCCAATACATATGAGACCGACCTTCGCGAGGTCGTCCAAGCTTGCGTGACCATTTCCCTTTCGTCACGAAGTTCATAAACAAAGATCTACTACGGCCATTGGAAATACCTCGCGCTAATGATTGGTGACAAAGATAAACTGCATCGGATATCTGATCCATGCAGTACCTGCCGGTTTCGCGTCGCTGGTCTCGCTAGAAAGTATGAGAATTTACGCCCGACCTCAAATTACTCTCTCCTGACCGTGGTTTGAATCAACTTGGGGAGTGAACCCTGCCGGAAAAGGTCGATGACTACGCCGAGTTGAATACGATTGATTGAGGGGAAGACAATCCCCATCAGCAGCGCCGTCAGCCGATTGTTGGCATGATCGCAGGTCCGCATTTCCCCCGTTGATAGTCGATAATCTCCTTGCTGGAGTGCTATCATCTGGGCCTCTCAGTGACTTGTCTCCCTATAGCCCATTTCCTTCTGATGAGCCACTGGAAAGAACTATTAAAGGAGCAAATAACAAAAGCAGTCTGCCGAGAAGTGAGATATGAGATCAGCGGCGCTCTCCCCGCATTTTTATGCATGTTGGATGTCGGATGGAATATGGGGTTGCATAAAAGGACACCCGTCGCGTCTCTGTGCGACGCGGCAATTGGCCCCGGTCATATACGATGCATCTGAGAACTTTCCGGCCCGGCCGAATGCGTAGAGAAGTTCGGAACTCGACCAGGATCCCGACTTGAATAGGCAATTCTCTCCGTGTGTACTGGGAGTTCTGTTTTCAACCCTGTTTAGCGACCGGACTGATCCTTCCGAGGTTGCCACCCATACAGGCCGAGACCGAGGGTCTGTCATCAGATCAGGTTTATCTATTGTAACTCTCATCCTTTCTAATGACTTTGTACTCTTACGAAAGTGCCCGACCGTGCAGTTCATGATGACCTTTGGTCGTCCTCGACGCAAAGCTCATGCCGGATAATATGCCTACACACCATCTCGTCATTCCTGTCCCATTGATCCTGCATGTCCTGCTTGATTGCTTCGGCCCCTTACCACACCGAGGGCTCTATTCCGGCCAAACCTCCGTCCTCACCTTGAGTTGGTTGGATAACGGAGAAACGGATAGCCAAGTACCGAGGCCTTCCAAGTTATGACATTGCGACGTTTGTCTTGAATTCATGTGCCGCTGATGCCCCGCAACTGGCTCGAGAGGGGTTATCTGCGCAAGTTGACGTTGTGATACCCAAATAGAGTAAACAGTGTGCTTCTCGTGAATATGTCATGAGGGGGTTCTGGGGGTCCGAGCTTGGCGGTCTTGAAAGATGTGCGTACTCCGGCCCCGAGCAGCCACGCGGCCCACGCCGGGTAGAGCTATAAGAATGCCCTTGAGACAGACTTTCCACGGTCAGTTCAGTCGAACTATGTCCGATCGGGTCGAATTTCGTTCATATTTCAAAATATCATAAAAATTACCATTCATTATGTCGTCAAAATTGCATAGCTCGAGCAGCATTCTGCCCGAGGAGTTCGACATCATTGTATGCGGTGGAGGAAGCTGCGGTTGCGTTGTGGCAGGGAGGTAAGTTTTAATGTGGTGTGGACTTCATGAACGTTCTTGCTAACGGAGTAGCATAGGCTGGCTAATTTGGACCACAACCTGAAAGTCCTCTTGATCGAAGCCGGGGAGAGCAACTTGAATAACCCATGGGTCTATCGTCCGGGCATTTACCCCCGGAATATGAAGCTCGACTCTAAGACAGCATCATTCTATGAGTCACGCCCATCTAAGTGGCTCGCCGGCCGAAAGGCCGTGGTCCCTTGCGCCCACATCTTGGGCGGTGGCTCTTCTATCAACTTCATGATGTATACAAGGGCTAGCGCCAGTGATGTATGCCTATCACACTCTGATTGATCTCCTCTTCCACCTCCACCTAGCACAGCCGTTTATCATTGCACGGTACCCCCACCCGGACTTCACGGCCGTGGATTTGTTATATTAGTAGAGTACTAACGGAGAACTAGTATGATGATTTCCAAGCTGAGGGCTGGAAGACAGAGGATCTGCTTCCCCTGATGCAGAAACATGAAACGTACCAGAGAGCATGCCAGTGTGTAGTTCCTAATACTTTCCTATTAAAAGACGAGGCTTTCTTACTGACATCATCTAGCAATCGTGAGATTCATGGCTTCGAAGGCCCTATCAAGGTTTCATTTGGAAACTACACGTATCCCATCAAAGATGACTTCCTCCGCGCCGCTGAGTCCCAGGGGATCCCCATTGTCGATGATCTCCAGGATTTGACGACTGGCCATGGCGCAGAGCAATGGCTGAAATGGATTAACAGGGACACTGGTGCGTCATCAAGCTCATCCTTGACCATTGTTACCGCGGCAGAAAGGTTCAAACCGTTGCTAATCAACAACTTTATCTTTCAGGTCGCCGAAGTGACAGCGCACATGCTTACATTCACGCCACTCGCGCTGTCCACAGTAACCTTTACTTGCTATGCAACACGAAAGTAGACAAGGTCATTATTGAAAATGGCCGGGCTGTAGGTGTCAGGACAGTGCCCACGAAGGCTCCTCGTACTGGAGAGCCAAAGGCTAGAACCTTCCGTGCCCGCAGGCAAATTGTTGTATCTGGCGGAACTCTCTCATCCCCTCTAATCCTGCAGCGATCTGGTATTGGTGATCCAGAAAAGCTGAAGGCGGTCGGTGTCGACTGCCTCGTTGACCTTCCCGGAGTTGGGCTCAACTTCCAGGATCATTACCTGACTTTCTCGGTGTATCGGGCTAAGCCGGAGACGGAGAGCTTTGATGACTTCGTTCGAGGTGATCCGGAAGTTCAGAAAAGTAAGTGTTGTCTTTCTCCGAAGAAATCGGCAACCCTAAAGTGTTGCCTGGAATAAACTAGAGACTAACACCGCGAAAAAAAAATAGAGGTCTTTGAAGAGTGGCATGTCAAGGGAACCGGGCCGCTCGCCACGAATGGCATCGAAGCCGGCGTCAAGGTTCGACCCACAGAAGAGGAGCTCAAAGAGTTCGAATCTTGGCCTACGCCCCACTTCAAGGACGGCTGGAAGTCGTATTTTGAGAACAAGCCAGACAAACCTGTGATGCATTATAGCGTCATTGCCGGCTGGTTCGGTGATCATATGCTGATGTGAGTTTTACTCGGTCGTGGTCTCTTCGTCTGAAAAAGTGCGTGCCTGACACTGAAGTAGGCCGCCTGGAAAATTCTTCACTATGTTCCACTTCCTGGAGTATCCATTCTCCCGAGGAAGTACGCACATAAAGAGTGCGGATCCGTACGAGACCCCTGACTTTGATGCTGGATTCATGAACGATGAGCGAGACATGGTCCCCATGGTTTGGGGATACATCAAGTCCCGTGAGACGGCGCGACGAATGGATGCGTATGCGGGTGAAGTCCAGAATATGGTGAGTTTTGGTCGAAAGCCAGTGACAAAGGAATTTTCGGCTTACTCTAATGGCAGCATCCCTTCTTTGACTTCGACTCCCCTGCTCGCGCCCATGACTTAGATCTCGCCACGACCAAGGCCTACGCACTTCCCGGAAACCTCTCAGCCGGCATTGACCACGGCAGCTGGTCCTCCCATCTTCCTGAGCCTGATAAGAAGGCCGAAGCTAACATTCTCAACTCGAACAAAGGTCCCGGCCGCGATGAGCTAAAGTACAGCGAGAGCGACATCAAAGCAGTTGAGGAATGGGTCAAGCGACACGTCGAGAGTACCTGGCATAGCCTGGGTACTTGTTCTATGGCACCGCGTGACGGCAACAGCATCGTCAAGCATGGCGTCCTTGATGAGAGACTGAACGTCCATGGTGTCCAGGGGCTGAAGGTCGCCGACCTCAGCATCTGCCCGGACAACGTTGGATGCAATACGTACTCCACGGCGTTGCTAATTGGGGAGAAGTGTGCGGTTCTGGTCGGTGAAGACTTGGGCTACTCGGGAGAAGCGCTTGAGATGAAGGTTCCTACTTACCACGCCCCTGGCGAGGTGACCTTGCAATATCGTGTCTAGGATGCAATCAACATGTACGGTTGTCGGAGGTGGGGGATGTGGTTCTAAATTCCGTGTGAAATTGTTTGGTGATGGGAGGATGAATGTATTTAATCAGAAATTCAGAATGGCTAATCCGATTTCGAGAAGACCAGGATTTTCTTCTTTTCCTTTTTTCCTTGTTCATCACAGACCCTCGTTTTTAAAAACTTTGTCCATATATATTGAGTCTATGAAGAGATGGTGCTTGTCGTTGTGATGGAGCCGACCCTGAGGTTGGAAGTTGGCGTGTTCAGTTTGTTCGTAAAATCGGATGCCCATGCGCTTCCGCCAAGGCTTGGCCTTGCTATGAGCTGCGATGTGTCGCGGTCATCCGGCATAAACATTGCACCGAAGCCGTTCTGCTCTATCAGGCGTGTTGGACTGGTTCATTTTATCCGGCACGAAGATTGCCCAGACCAAGATTTATGCAGCTTAACGGGGGGGAACCCCCACGACACGGCAGGGATCGACGGCATGGTCACAGTCTTGAAACAGTAAGGTGTCAGGCTCTGTAGCTCCGTGATGTCTGCTCCTATTGCCCTCGAGTCAACGACTCTATTCGTGGGTTAGAACCTCACCACATCGTTAATAACCGCGCTCATGAATACAGGAGACAAGCTGCCGCTACCCTACGCCGCCCCCGCGGGCCCAACCAGGAGAGTGCGCGTAGGAGTATGGAGGAGAAGATTACGTGGTCGCTCGTACGAACTGCGTGTCATCGGAGTAGCATGCCTCATGTACATTGCCTACGTCCAATGGAGGATAATTTCGGTCCCATCAAGCACCCTGAATCCCGAGATCAGTGTTCATGGACTCTCCACCAAGCGGCTCCGAGAGGATCTCGCAACCTGCGCCAAGTTGCATACCAAGCCCACTGACCCGATCGGGTTCGGTCGCAAAAGAAACGCGCGGTATATTGATGGCCAAAAACCCACTCTCATTGTCAATGCTACAGTCTGGGTCGGCGAGCCGGTGAATCGAGCTGGCGAGGAGTACTCATGGATCAAGGCCGATGTATTCCTAGAGCATGGGCTCATCCAACGGGTGGACAGCCGCATCGACTTGCTGAGCTTGCCTAACGATATCCTAGTCTACAACGCAGCTGGTCGACCTCTCACCAGCGGCCTCATCGACATGCATAGCCATGCCGGAGTGCATTCCCTGCCGACGATACATTCCAACGACGACACCAGCGAATTATCGTCCAATATCACCCCGTTTGTGCGGTCTATTGATGGCATCCAGCCAACGGATCACCAAATACAAATAATCAAGTCGGGAGGAGTAACTACGTCCCTCGTCTTACCAGGGTCTAGCAATAACATAGGTGGGGAGGCCTATGTGATCAAGCACGCCGTCGGGCGCGTAGATGGCCGCAATGAGACGAGCATTGCCGATATGCTGGCAGATCCTGACCGTACGTGGAGGTACATGAAGATGGCGTGCGGCGAGAACGCCAAACGTGTGCATGGCAAGGTCGGAGAACGTGGTCCAATGAGTCGACTGGGTGAGAGTTGGGAGTTTCGTCAAGCATTTGAGCATGCCACCAAGATTATGAGGCGTCAGGATGACTGGTGTGCCGCTGCGGGCCTGGGACTCGACCATGTTAAAACGTACCTCCCAGTCGAACTCAAGTGGGAGGCTCTCATAGCTGTCCTGAGGGGCCAAGTCTTCGTCCACACGCATTGCTACACCATTAAAGACCTTGAGGCCTTCGTCAGCCATAGCAACAAGTTCCAGTTCCCCATTCGGGCGTTTCATCATGCCCACCAGGCATATCTCATTCCAGAGGTGCGTAAATGGCAGTCAGGCGTTTGGCCAAGATGGTTCTAATACAAACTTAAATTAGGTTCTGAAGCGTGCGTGGGGCGACGATCCGCCTGCTGCCGCACTCTTTGCGGATAACATGTGGTACAAAGCTGAGGCCTACATTGGCTCTGAGTACGCAGGGAAATATCTAAATGACAATGGCCTAGTTCCCATCTACGTCAGCGATAACCCGGTCCTCAACGCGCAGCACCTGGTCTTTGAGGCTGCGAAGGCCTATCGATACGGACTACCTTATCACGTTGCCCTGGCATCGGTTACAAGTGCTCCTGCAGAGAAACTCGGTCTTGGAAAGCGTCTCGGTAAGGTTAAGCCCGGGTTCGATGCAGACATCGTCATGTGGGACGACGATCCGCTTCAGGTGGGAGCGAACCCAGTCCAAGTTTGGGTTGATGGAAGCGCCCAGTATGAAAGCCCAATGGAGCTTAACAAGCCGTTCAAGGAGACTCTTATCCCAAACAAAAGATTGCCAGACATCGTGGAGACCTCAGTTCCTGTAAGAGGGGATGTTGTGTTTACCGGCATCTCGAAGATCTTAGTTCCAAGTCTATACGCCGGACCCGAAAACGGCGAGACAGTCACAGCTGCAGTTTCTAGAGGCAAGATTACTTGTGTGGGTCATTGTGCCAAGGAACTCGAAGCGGTGGCTGCTGTCAATGGATCTGTCATTCACATCGAAAATGGCTATCTAACGCCTGCATTCACGGCCTTTGGCTCCACACTCGGACTCAACGAAATCGATTCAGAGGGCGTAACCGACAACGGTGCAGATGGCATGACTTTTAGTCGTGGTGCTGATGGCCTCGCTTTGAACACGACGAAGCTACAGGTGGCCCGACGTTACGGGGTAACACGAGCTATTTCGGCGCCCAAGTTCACCATTGGCGGCACCCATCATGGGACGAGTGTTGGTTTTCTCACAGCCGCGACGACCACCCTCGATACAGGGGCCGTGTTTAACCGCGATGTTGCCCTACACTACACTCTAGATTTGTCCGTTAAAGGAACTGGAAACACACCATCGATGTCTTATGCCATTGGAGAATTACGCGACAAACTCCTCCAGGCCGTTGAATCACCAAGCAGCAGGTCCCGTATAAGCCTGCGCTACTCTGAGGAGGGGTTCCTTCAGAAGGTCGTCGCCGGAGAGATGGTTCTCGCTATAACGACCCACAGCGCAGATACTATCGCTTCTATATTGGATATTAAGGCGTCCCTTGACGATGCCATTTCTGTTTCCGGAAGAGACGCGAAACTTCGCTTGGTCATAATTGGCGGAGCTGAAGCACATCTAGTTGCGCGAAACCTCGCGGAGGCCCGAGTAGGCGTCGTTTTGGCCCCAATGAAGTCATATGCCGTCTCCTGGGACCAGCGGAGGGCACTTCCGGGCGCGCCACTGACAAATATGACGACCATTGATGTCCTTATCGATTCTGGAGTTGTAACGGCCATCGGACTGGAGGAAGACTGGGTTGTCCGGGATCTTGGGCTCCTAGCCGGAACTGCCTATCGAAATAGTGAATGGAGACTGGACGAAGAGGGTGCAGTGGACTTGATCAGTCGGAATGTATACAAGATGTTGGACTTGGAAGAGCCAGAATGGAACCGCCATTTTGTCATCTACGAGGGTAGTCCATTTGACATCGATTCCAGAATCAGAGTGGTTGGTGATGGGACCAGCGAGGTACACGTCTCTTGACACACGAGGTATATGCTTACTGACACAAATTACCATCATGTATCTTTCCGTATTAGGAATCTGAGCCCAAGGATCACATCTGTGACCGGATACAAAGAGTACTCTCCAAAAGCGAATCTTTTACTGTCTTCAATTCTGGCCTATGTAAGGTAACGACTGTGCGAACCGGCGCCCGTTCAGAACCCTAGCTAGTATCACTTTCCAGGTTAAAAAGTCAGGGCTACAGTAAGCCCTTTGTTCCCCTAGGCAGCGGCCATGACAGGGTTGGAAGCTTCCTTGACTGGCTCCGCTACAACCGGTACGATCTCATCCTCATCCATTCCTCCAAATAGCATAGACTTGGGAGCCAAGGCCTGAGCCTCAGGCGTAGCCTTGAAAGCCATAAACTTCTCATCGTGCCATTGACCGGCCGAAATGTATCTGCCCTCGCTGTCGGTGAACATTGTGTCGTTCTCGGCCCTAAGGAAATACGCAATCGAGTATCGGTGCTCGGTTGGATCGTACGGGACAACCCTGTGAATGCACGCCTTCATCGTGTGTCCGCTGGCAAACCTGAGCGAGTCGCCGACGTTAACGACGACGCTGCCCTCCTTGGGAGGGACGAAGCCAAACTGGCGAGTGCCAGGGGGGCGAATCTGAAGGCCCCACTGCTCGGCGAAGAGGAGGGTCAGAGAGCTGATGTCGGTGTGCTTCTGGTGGCCAATATTCTTGTCATGTTCGGGATTGGAGGGGATGTAGTGCATCATGGCAAGGGTGGTGGTGGAAGGGCGGTCGTTTCGGTGCCTGTTCTCGAAACGATCCTCACCCGAGAGGCCGAGACCGGTCGACAGGGCAGATAGGACGGCCTTGGAAACAATGTTGCAGCTGGCAATGGTATTTTCCAAGGTCTTGAGGTCGGCACTGTCCTTGAGAACATCTGGGACGTGCGGCTTCGCCTTCTGGATCTCGTCTCGAGATACCTGAAGAACGATTGATTGTAAGAATAGGCCACCTATGGACTATTTGGGTTCTGAGAATGGATATAGTTGCGGCTCACCTTGACCATCTCGTAACCGTCCCTTGTGCCCTTCAGAACGCCATTGCGGGAGCCAATTGGCTCGAAGCTGTTGAGGTTAGAATGTCCAGTGCTCAACTTCACTGGTGCACACGGTCATAGTCGTCTTAGTGCTTACCCGAGATGCGGAGAAACGAGACCGAACTGGTTCTTGGCCTCAAGGGGCTGGTCGAAGAAACGATACATGACATCAAGAGTTGACTGAGAGTCCTCAAGAGCTCTCTTTCCATCGATACCCTTTAGGTCAAGATAGAAATACCCTTCGTCCTGGCAGCATCGAACAAGTCTCTGGAGCTCGTCCGGCTCTTGGGACAGGAGCTTTCCAAAGTCGATCGTCTCCATGTCGTACACGGGGACTTGCTGCCCGGCCCACTCAACGGTCTTGAGAACCTTTGCCGCCATGATCTCTTAGTATCCACTGGGAGGTTATTTGGTTGACTGTGATGATTTCACCGTGATTCACTTCAAACGCTTCTGGGAATTAAGAGGGATTTTCGGGTTCAACGGAGATCACCTCCACATCTCGCTCTCGTGCGGTCTGCGCACCATAGTTATATACCCCGGGGATTCGCTTCTGTATGTGTTCCAAACACAATCTGGCCTCCGATTGCGGGGAATATCAATACAGTTCCTCTGCCTCCTTCCCCTTTCCCCGCATGATGTGCTTTACCATCTCCGCTTCTAAGTCTGTTTATCCTGATAATTGGCCCCAGGGAGGAGGGCTGTCATATTTCGGTATCTTTCCTCTTAAGTAGCTCACCCTGAGACTTGGTAGCAGTTGTGGATATGGGCGGAAATGGAGGGATGTAGATGCAGATGCAGCGCCACGGCTTGGTCGATATGTCAGCTTTTTCACAATGCCGGCAGATCGAATTTCTCGATGGATTGAAGGTTCCTGTGGGATGTCGTGAGGGGTCGTTCAGATGAGTCTTTGGTTCTCCCCGTCTACCATCCTGATTCGGCAGATTGAGCAAGTTTTCAGACGTCGTTGTCCAGCGATCTGGAGGCCACACCATTACGTATCCGATATGATAGATATCTTTCATTCGTAATTCGCCGCCCTTGGCATCTGCCATCTTGTTAGTAATGTGATTAATGTTGTGGCTCAGACAAAGACCAAGGCCGAGGAGAAGAGGGATCAATGCCACATATTGCAGGTGCCAATGCGTGATATATTGGACAGGTATGAGTGACCGAAGACATCCCTCAACTACACAGCTCCGAGGGATGCAGTCCAATATCCGCCCTTGATGCATGCACATGGTTGCAGTTACGCTATCACCAAGATCGCCGATTACCCCCGCAATTTATTCACTCCTTTGGGGTCTAGCTTCCTGCATGGACTAACTGCCGAAGAGTTTAAATGTGTTCCCCAAGTCCACTCCCGCCACATCCGAGTCCTTCGACGAAGTAACCGAGGACAAAACGATAAACTAGAACTGAGACTGGGACTGTAGGCGCTACAGAATATTGCTAAAGTGACCAAGCTTCGTGACAGCTTTTCCTCTTCCGCCAAGCTGTCCTTACAATGTTAAAGATGAGCCCTTATCTCCGACGTGGGATTTGGATGGGACTAAGACATCTACCACTGCTAAATGAAGCCGGGGGGGCTACCGAGAACATTTCTGGGATGGAAATTGAAGTGAATCTTGTCTCGTGATCTATACGACTTCATGCCGTGCTCACAGGTTCGCGGGATTATTACACCGAAAACTTCTTGGATATGTTGATCGTTCCTATTTTAGGGACTTTTTTTGCAACGGCGCTCGTGCTCCGGATTGCGCATGCAGTTAAAGCACCCCCACGGCACACGAGTATCGTAGGTGCGGGGATTTTGCAGGTGGGGTTTCAATTGAATTCAGGCTCAAGACCTTTGGCCGGGTCGAGTGCAGATTTAAGCAAAGCTGATCGACTTGGTGCGTCCGATCCGCGGGGAAGAACATCACTTAGACTTGAACGTCTGAACAAAGGGTGTTTCTGTGCTGCCGTGGCTGATGTATATCATTAGGAATAACGCAACTGCCAAAGTCAACACCGAGTCACCATGGCCACCTCAACTGTAGCGACAGAAGTGCAGCAAGACCGCCGAGCAGTCTTGGCACTAAAACATGGTCCTACCCAGAACCATGTTGCCACGTCGCTCAACTACTACAACGATCCAGGAGACGGCTCCTCACCCGAGCCGGTCTACGTAAAGACGTAAGATATGAGCCCTCAACTGAGCTTATGAAGCGCCTTCGTTGCTGCCCTTGTCCCCGCTGACAATCATTTCTTTTCGACGAAAGGACCACAGTTACCAATAAGAGAGCCACCGTCGCCGTTCCGGTGACTGTGAGAGACATCACGGGCCAGGAGGAGGACTTCACCTTGGATAGCCACGGATTTCAACTTGTCCGCCACGAAGTCAAGGCCCCGTGCCAAAAAGATGGATACAAGGATGACGCGCAAGTAGAGGCTGAATACTACCCGGAGATGGAGCAGCTCCTGAAAGATGTGTAAGGTTTATCACGGTATCACCACCACCAAACGGGGATAGGGTCCCCTTGCTAACTTTAGCAGTACTGGTGCCTCGCGTGTGTTCATCTTTGACCACAAGACTAGGCATGGACCTACAAACTGGCATAGTCTTGGGGCCGGTAACCAGGCCCTTCGCGGACCCATTCTTCGTGCGCACGTAGATCAGTCCTACGCTGGCGCCGAATTGGACTTAAAATGGCATCTGCCTGATGAGGCAGATGAACTCCTCCGTCGCCGGTGGCAGATCATAAATGTAGGTAGTTTGCCCTTCAGGCTACCATCCGAGCCTTTCTCAAGATTTATTAACAAGGTTTTTGGCGCCGTCATCGGGTGCCATTCCCACGACTTAGGCATGGAGACCCATAAAGACCATATACAAAGATCCATTCGCTGTCGCCGATTCAAATACCGTCGCAGAAGAAGACCTAGTCGCCGCAAGAATCATCTACGAAGATCATGAGCGGGAGACTTGGACAGTGAAACCATCACCATCACACAGATGGTATTTTAAATATGAACAACAGCCAGACGAGGTTCTACTCATCAAATGCTACGACTCGCTGCATGGAGTCGCGCGTCGAGCGGCGCATTCGGCATTCCAGAATCCGCAACATGTCGACGGCGCGTGGAGAGAGAGCATTGAGATACGGACCATGGTCTTTTACAATGATGAAGGGACCGAATAGAGAAGGATAGTGTGCATAGAGAGGGCCTTTGATGGGTATCTATAACAATAGTCGCCCATAAATGCATCACTTGCGCGTAGTCTTCGATCACTTTGGATTGATCAGTCTCTCATTGTAGCGGCAAGAGAAGCGCCATCACACAGCCACTACGTTCCTCTTAATCACGACACCCCTACTTGGTATACACCATTTCTCGCCTTGGAAATATTTACTTGGGTGTTCCAATCAACGCAACTCTTCCCGCGTCTCTATTTTGATAGCCTGCAGCCGCGGACGCCGGTGCTTTTTGCGTTTATGCGAGTGTCGGCAGACTCCCTGATTGAGTCGCGGATGACATGTGCTGATCCTCGATGTCCGTCTTGACGCGAACGAATACGCCAAGTGATATTCACAAAAGACCGGTTGGTCCTTTCCTGGCCAGAAGGTTCTGGGGAGGGTAACTTTGATTTTTGGATGTGGGATCGCGCTTTTCTGGGCGGAAATGAGTAGAGGCGGTGAAAGGTTGCAAGGATCGCTCTGCGTCAGATGAAGCTTGGCATAGGGCTGCATCCCACCTCGAAAGGGGAATGACATATTGGATACACTCTGTGGCTTGTATCTAAATGGAGAGTTCTTCATTCAGACCATCCAGATCTTGCAATTGGGCCTGCGGGTTGGTCCTACAGTCGTGATGCGAGGCTTCCTTTGAGGCTGTGCCCCCCCGTCCCTTCCTCCCCTTATCCCCCTCTGTAATCACTCTCGACGTTGATCCCCATCTTTGAGTGCTGATCTGCAACCCTGTAAATTTGATATGGTGCCTAGATTTGTAAGTTGTTGTCCTATATCCATGATTCCAATTCTCCCCTTGGGCTAAACTCCCGCTAACACGAGCCGCGCTTTTCACAGGGTAGCGGTATTGCTGCCGGCTTTGGTGTCATAGGCGGCCTCTTTACTGGCCGTTCCTCCAGGAGTGGAGATCAACCTGTCGATCAAGGCACCATCTGAGTGGCCCTCGCTGGCTGTTTCCAGCAAGTCACCGGTGCGCTCGAAAACACCCTTCGCATCTCCACAGGGGGTAGCAACAGCCCGGAGGAGTACGATTCTCTGCCGGTGCCTAAACAAGACAGCGCCTTCAAGACAAGCATTGCCAGATTTTTTAACGGGGGTTGGTTCCTCCTCGACGATGATGAGGATATTGTCCGCCAGACGGCCGGGTCCATCAGCAACAACATCCAGACCAAGGTCACCAACGACATCATGAAGGCCGCCCGCCTGCATCTCGTGGCCGATAGACGCGAGAACGTTCGTTTTCGCGAGTCGTGCGGCTCCAATACTGGGCGCTAGTGGCTGGAGCTGAAGCCCGGCGAGGAATACTGCTTCTACCTCATGCGGCACAACTCCAACGCGGCATACCTCCAACCCCAACCGACGAGATGAATGGGTTGAGGCAAGCCCGGACGTTTACGAGAAGATGGAGTCATACGGTCTCGGCGACCATACACCTTACTCCCGCGCCAATATCAACTGTGCTCTCAACGGTGGTGAGGCCAAGGAGCAAATCGACCTTGGGAGTATGGCTTCGTGTCAGGTACCAACGTGCTATTTTAACCTATCAACCGTCTTTATTGATCACGATACTGGGGCTGGATGTGGTACTCCCTTTGATATACCCAGATGTGATTATCTAAAAGCTACCCCAGTTTTTTGTCGGTGTCGCTTATGTGAAGGGCTCATGGAGTTTCTGGGTTTGTTTCTGATAGCACTGAGATGAAGCTCGCTCTGCAAGGAGGACCAGCTATTCTGGACTGCCTATGTGATATTTAGCAGTTTTACATCCCTACTTAGCGCTAAAGGTACAAAAATGGTCTCAGAGGTTGGGCCAGTTCATCCATTTGCATTTCATGAATGTGACTTCAGTTGACTCACTCCCCACCGCCTTGTAGATATCAACAAGCGCAAGAACCGCATCTCAGACACGACGCCGATATCGAAGCGACCAACGCTACCTCTGGCTCATGGTCGTCAATAATAACCGGAATCCACACCGCTGGCGAAATCCTCGAGCATCGTGCAAGCGACATTGATTCCGTTAGCGAGCGCTAAATCCTCTGGCATCCCGTCCCATCAATCGAGGACTTTAGCCGTCTGCTTACTCTGCTTGCTATGCCTCGGTGACTCCACCTGTTGCCCAGAACGCCTTTCCCGTGGCATAGTCGCGATATTCGAGGCCGACCAAGACACGGTCTAACCTGGGCAAAGGCCAAGAAATGGTATTTCGATCCAGGCGAAGGAGGAGATTCGAGTGGACATTGTTAAAACCATCAACGAAAATTATTTTCGATCACCGTCTCAAAGTCCAGATACTCCGAGTTGATTAAAGAAGTCAAATCCTAGAAACTCTTCAAATGACATCTCCGGATCTGCCATAATCCCCATCGAAGGGACCTCCCTGTGTGTACTCGTGTGCTTGTTACTGAGTTCTGCGGAATCAGGATCCTTGCAGCTGTAGGGCCCAATGACGGCTGTTGAGTTGCTCGTTTCTTTGGAGGTGCTCCCAGGTTGGTCGAGAAGTTCAGCCAAGCCCTTTTGAATAAGGACACGCTCGAAGAGATACAGAGTTCGCTCGACAGTGGGAAGGTCTCGGACTTCTCTCATAAACATAATGCTCCGCCGTATAAACGCATGAGTCATGAATGTATTTACGTGAGAATCCCGCTCTTCCACACTTGACTCAAGCCGAATGGCAAGGACAGTAAAGAGGCAGCCCGCACTGAAGGACGTCGTTTAGTTATTGCCCCCGGAGGATTGAAAGAGATCACAGTCTTACAAAGTGAGGGGAAGCATTTTCACCATGCCGTCCGTTATTGCCCTTCCGACGAGTGTATCCAGCTCGAACATAGAGGTCTGGAGACGCTGGGCTAGCCATGCGGCTGTGGCTCTCTCTTCACCCCGGCATTTCTTCAACACTGCACGGTAAAGTATACACTCGAACCGACAGCTCGTGGCGGCAAGGATCATGGGGAGGATATTATCACGTACATCCTCGGGGTACTGCTGGATCTGCACTATAGCGGGTAGAGACGAGCGCCAGGAAACGAACTGATCCGCTAGCTCTTTACGATTTCCCGTTCGTCGGCTTTTCATCGCCGTGAGGCATTTTTCTCCTGTTATAAGATCAGTATCACGTCAGAAATTGCCTATTCAACGTTCCTTTCCCTTACCGATCAAAGACAATTTGCTGATCTCAATCATGTATAGCTTCTGCTGTCGCGTAATGGGTGAGAATAAGTGCAAGTATGAGCCTGTGGAGCCGGCCTCATCCCAATCATCTTCTGTTAAGAGCCCCGTCACACAGTCACTACTGTCAAACATCCGCATGTTCCTTAGGCCGGTGAGAGACATCGATATGTCGCGAACCTCGAAGGAATGGGTTAGTCGATATTGGAACCAGATCTTCAAGAGCCCGGAAAGTAGACTCACATATAATGCCCACCATATCCGTCGACACAGTTTCCGAGTTTGTGAATCGATGTCGTTTGAAATATTACTGCAAGGGCGGGAATATGAAGTTAGCCGTTGATCTTACGGAGATCACAGTTACGCACTTTTGATGTAGGCCCATGTTCACGGCAATCCGCCCTGCGTTTTCGAGCCAGTACCGAAAGTCCTTGTCCAAAGGAATAGAAAATGCGACGGTACCGAGGATGAGGGAGCTCTGGAGCATCCGTAATTGATTCTTTTCATATCCTAGGTCATATAAGAGACCAGCGCGGCTAAGAAACTCTCTCTGCGACGTTAATCGATTCTCGAACCCGCAGTCTTTGAGGAGCTCCAATGGCGCAAATTGAGCAGCACATGCCAGGATAGCTTGCATCAACAGTGGCGGTGCGTTCCCCCTTTCATACAATTTGGCAAACTCGAGCCGATCGAATACCGGCGCATAGGGGTAGCATGACTCAAAGTATGTCCTCACCAGCTGATCACTGTCCATAGTAAGATGTTATTATCATCTTCCTCCTTGAAAGGTGTCAGGGGGGAAAAATACATACCGAAAAGGTTTAGGCGGGAATGTAAAAGCCCCCTTTTTGTCAAGGAACGCGAGTTCTATATCGTCCAAAGGTGGTCGTCCAGTTTCTTCCATCGTCTGGTCTCGTCGCCTCCCTAAATCATATCCATGCGTCATAGGATGGGCCTTTGTAAGACGGCGAATCTCCGTGTCACCAATGAGGCCCCCCAAAACAGTGAAATAGTGCATGCTACTGGGGTACTCGATGAGATCCTTGCCTGGGTCGGACACAGTGATTACATCCTCCGAAAGAGGCGGAACGGTGAGGGTTGTTGGTATATCATATTGCCCTCGCACAACGATTTGTCGCTCCTCGGCAGTTTCGGCCCCAATTAGGGTGGAATTCTGGAACCGGGTTCATTCTTCTGTTGGCATATTTCGCGATATTGGTGTCTCGGCAACTTCGGGTGAGTTTGAGGCTTACCTGAGAGTTCTCCAATGGAACGAAGTGGGAAAACGCTTCTGAAGGGGATTCGCTGGGCGATAGAACTTGGTTCTGCGAGACAGAAGAGGTTTTCCGATGTATCCCCTGTCGCCGACTATAAGAGGCGAGAAAAGTAAGCCATCAGTGAAAATGGTAAACGGGACGAGCGATGATCGTCCTACGTTCTAGGTTTCCTGTTAACACGCACGCAACGGTCAACGCAGTTGCGCTCCACGCATCTACGGCACGGTAAGCCCGTCTCTGCGGCATCACAGCGGACCTTCCGGCTATGGCATGGCACACAAGCCTTGCTCAATGTCATTGTCTTCCAGACCGGCGCGTCAGACGTGAAGCGGTGTTTGAGGTGAGATGTTCCCGAGAAGAACCAATTGCTCGGGAATAACTCAACGAAAGTTCCGGGTGGAGAGCAGGATTTTATCGGGATTATGACTCTCGGCATTTCGGTCTTTTGGTGGCGACATGGTGTTCCCCAGGCTTCGGCTTCAATCCGCAAAGGGCTAACCAAATATGGACATGCTCCGCCAGAAACCGCATCCCCAAGCAATGCAGCAACACAGACATCAATCCCAACAGCACTGGCAGACGAATAATTGTCTGGATCTTCCCCTCCTTGTCTACCTACTTGCAGAAATATTCCGGAGTGTTGACTAGGCAAGCCTTTGTTAGGCAAGCCAAACGCCGAAAGGCCGATGCTAGAATTCAAGCATCAACGAAAGAACCGAGAGCTGCCCATTATAAAATGCGTATCTCTAAAGACTGCTTTCAAATGTCATAATTCTTACATAGTAAAAGTTCTTTCCCTGAGATTGCGTATCTTGCCGCCTTAACGACCCCCTTACGGTTTAACCTCGAGCTGCTCCGACGATGAAGAAGTCGTCAGGAATTACACGCGGAGCGGAACTGGAGGCCGAAGAAGAGCCAAAGTCTATTCCGTATTGGAGAGTTATTCTCGACCATAGCGCAATCACACAGGAAGTACGAAATTGGCCATATGAAGGTAGTGGAACCGCAGATGACCCCTTCATTGTCGACTGGATCCAAAATGACCCTAGAAACCCCATGAACCTTCCGGTGCTGGCCAAGTGGACATTGGTGATCATCCTCTCGTTCAGCACCATGGCAGTATCACTAGTCTCCTCTGGCTATGTGGGTGCATTACCGCAAATTATAGAGGCGTTTGGAGTAAGCGATATTACAGCTATCCTGGGAGTGTCGCTGTATGTCCTCGGCTTTGCTCTGGGACCTATATTATGGGCTCCATTCAGCGAAGTCTACGGTCGGCAGCAAGTCTTGTTCTTCACTTACGGCGCCATGACTTTTTTCAACGTGGGTGCCATATTCTCCCAAAACATGGAAACTCTCCTGATCATGCGGTTGTTTGCGGGGACATTCGGGGCCTCTCCTTTGACTAACACTGGGGGTGTTATCGCCGATACCTTCCCAGCATCAGAGCGCGGGATGGCCGTGAACCTCTTCGCGATCGCTCCATTCATGGGACCGGTGTTAGGCCCGATCATTGGTGGATTCCTAGGCGAGTCTAGCGGTTGGAGATGGGTCTTGATTCTCATGGCCATCTTCTGCGCTGTGTGTTGGGGTTTGTGCACGTTTCTCGTGCCTGAAACGTTCGCTCCCATCCTATTGCGCAAGCGAGCGGACAAGCTCAGTCGAGACACTGGGAAAGTCTACGTCTGCCACTTCGATCTCGCTAAAGGTCGGCCTGGATTGATCGAAGACCTCAAAATCTCCGTGACGCGACCGTGGCTACTTCTATTCCGGGAGCCCATTGTATTAATTCTGACAGTCTACATGTCGATTGTGTACGGTGAGTATGGTCACGGAGGGATGTTTCTAAGAAAACGAATCAAGAACAAAGCTAAGATTTGTGCAACAGGAACCCTCTACTTGCTTTTTGCTGCCTTCCCGTTTGTTTATCAGAAAGCTCGCGGATGGGACCAAGGCTTCACTGGCCTCGCCTTCATGGGGGTCCTCGTCGGCTTGGTGGCTGGAGTCATGTACAATATCCTCGACAACTCTCGCTATACTCGCCTCCTTGAGGAGTCCGGCAGGCCCCTTCCGGAATCTCGCCTACCCCCAATGATGATTGGCGCCGTAGCCCTGCCGGTCGGCCTATTTTGGTTTGCCTGGGCGAATTCCCCATCAATCCACTGGATGTCCAGCATCGCAGCTGGTGCACTTTTCGGTTTTGCGTTCGCCCTCGTCTTCGTGTCTGGGAAAAATTATCTCGTCGACTCCTACACTCTCTTTTCTGCGTCGGCGGTGGCATCTACGGTCATCATAAGATCTTTATGCGCTATGGCATTCCCGTTATTTACACCTTACATGTACCAAAACCTAGGAATCCACTGGGCCAGCTCAATACCGGCGTTCCTGTCCCTTCTGTGTGCACCTTTCCCATTTGTATTTTACAGATACGGTCCGTCGATACGAAAAAGGTGCAAGTATTCAAAGGAGGCCCAACTCTTCCTTGAACGAGGCGGTCTGCAATCTAGCGGAGAGGAATGCTCTATGTCTGAGGGTGATGACACCGAAACACCACGAAAAAAATCTTCGGAACAAGTAGATATGGCATAGTAGGCAGGGGCAAAGGCGGATGGGGGAGTGTATGCCTGCGGGTTGATGGTTGTGCTGTGTGTGCTGGGGGTTTACTGGTGAAGCGAGGGGCTCCTTTAAATTGGGTTCATTGTCGTCATCCCACTCATATGATTGCATTCACATGGATATTCGCAAGATTAACGGAGATAGAAAAAAGAATTAGAACTTTGATTATGTATCTCATACTCTAGTGCAGGCTCTAGTCTACAGGGAGCATGGCGATGACTTGTCGACGAGCACCCAATCCTCGCTGATCAAACTATCAGCATCAAGCGACTCAACCTCACCTAACGGCTTCTTTTTTCCATTTCCATCGCCAGGGCGGGGGTATTTAACTATATGCTCCACTGCCCAAATCAGAGCTTTGTCCAACACGGGGGGTATCCTGCCTTCGCCCTTGAGTGTTCCCAACCCGGCAATCCTAAACAGTCGTTCTAGATACTCGAAAGTCTCGCCCGTGTCCCAAGCAATGTCGTGAAACTTCAGTCTTTCAGCTCTTGTGCGTTTCTCTCTTTCCCTTTCCCATTTTACTTGCTCCTCTAATGGAGGTAGCGGGGTGGCATTCCTTCCCGAGAATAGCCTCGCCAGGGCAATGCTTTGGTACTCGAAGCTCCGAAATGTGAGCGCACGTGGCAACCCTACAATACCAAGCGTGGGGAAGTCCTGGAAAAAGCTATGCCAATAGCTCTTGATCAACTTTCCGGCTCTGTAGTCGTAAAGTGGGCGCCCATTGGCCTCCACGTCCCAGAACGGGTAAGACGGTTTGTAGCCGGTGCAGTAAATTACTGTATCGACACCATCCAGATATGTGCCGTCGTCAAAAACAATGCGGCCGCTGGCGAGATACTCCTTCACAACGGGTTTCCACACGATCCCCTTGGGAGGCTCGTCCCCGTCCCATCTGGATTTGGACCTTCGGGATTGGTAAACTGGCAACTGGGCGTATGACACCAGCTCACTGGACAGATCGTGACCCGACGCGGAATTCCCGATGATCAGAATCTTCTTGCTGGAATAGATCCGCGGTTCGCGGTAAAGTTTCGAGTGAACAACACGCCCAGGGAACTTCTTCAAGTATTCTTCCAATCCCACGACGGAGGGTATCTATGGATGTCAGCTCACTCAGCCTGGAACGCCATGAGAAAAAACGGCAAAATACCACGAAAGAATCACACGCACATAGGGGATAGAATAATGGCCGTTTGCAAGAATCACAGCATCGAACTCTTCTTCCCACCAGGTGTCGACATGTGTGGCGGATTCGTATTTGCGCAGGACCAATCTCCACCTATCCTTCCCGCCCTTTGATGAAGGCTGGATTCTCGTCAGCTTCTCAACGGTAGTGTTGAGTACCAAATACGCGTCGGTCTTATGGGTAGAGAAGTAGTTTTCGATGTATTGCCGGGGTACCCAGTAGGGAGCAAAGGGTCCGTATGCGAACCTGGCATCCGAAAATGACATGGCTATATCCGGTACGTTCGTGCTAGCTTCATGGTCAGCTATTTGGCCGGCAATGTTCAGCGAGAACGGGAATTCCTTCCGCGCCTACGTGAGAGATTTGTAAATCGGTGTGGAAGAGAACCGTTCTTGGAGATTCGGGGCAGTGGTTCGGGGCAGGCTCTCGGGGATAGGCAGAGGCGGGTCGATATCCGGAGGCAAGTCACCCGGTCGAGGAGGGGGGCTTTGTTTGGGATCCGCATCGTAGATCCTTCAACAGTCAATGTTTTGTTAGCCGATCGCCTTGGTCGCTACGAAGGGCTTGATAGCCGAATCGACTTGCCATGTCCCGCCCGGTGTCTCTCGCCTCTCAAACACCCGGATCCGTTCAAAGTAGTTCTCCGCCTTGAATGCTGCCGCCGTGATGGCACCTATGATAGTCACACATCTCAGAGTGTATTCCAAAACAGTAGGCCCTCGTCTTTACAATACCTGCGGCCCCGGCACCAATAATGGCTACAGATTTGATGGTCATTTTCCCACGAGCATCGCCAATGTCGTTATAAGAGCTTCGACATTTACAATATAATAATCATGCCTTCGTCTTCTCCGAACAATCCGGATACTGGTGTGCGGAAGGTGAAATTGGTCATTCGTCATCGCCATCGGATATTTCACCATCACCGCGTCACGTGTAGCCGCAAACGTGCTCAGAACCTGCGGGTGAATGGACGACACACCCTTTTATCTTGTAAGTGAATCCTTAAGCCATTTCATCAGAGCGGCCTATGTTGAGGACTGACTTTCTTCATGTTTGTGTCAGTGTCATGTTTAATATTCTGACATCTCGATACACTGCCCAACGCGAACTTTTTGAGACTCAACATTGTCAAGGAGTCGAGATCGAGAACGTCCCGGGGGAAAGAAAGGGAAAGGAGGCAAAAAACACCCCGGGAAAGAAGTGAGTGTGGAATATGCTGGAGCATTCTCTCCAAGCTTCGCAAAGGGCTACTCGCACCTACCAGACCATCCCGTTCCACTGCACCCTGAGTACGCGATGCCGGGTTATTCAATTTGTCGTGTATGTCGCGCGCGAAAATGTATATTCTTCTTGGGGTTCCGACACCGACACACTGAACCCAGCACCTCTTTATGATGTCCTTTGTCGAGTTGCTTTCGCTCCAAGCAGGCGTTCACCACATCATCATCATCAGCGGCGTGCCGCGATGTATTTGCCATTCGATAATCTCGTATCGAGCTGTTCCTAACAAAAATATCTCTCGCGCCATAACAGAGATGTCTTCGTGACCTTTGACCCTAACAGGAGGCTCGGACCTCGTTTTGTAGAGGTGGATAACATCTTCATAAGTCCCCGGAACTAATGTGCCTCCGAAGTCGGAGAGTTTGATCTGTAATTGTCGAATAATAGAGCATTCCGGGACGATCCGTTTCCCGTTTACGAATGGGTGAGGACACACCTTCTAGAAGTCAGCTGTCATCCCGAACCGAGTAGCTAACAAGGGTATGCTTTTCGTCGGGACACTATAATGAACTTTATCAAACATCGGACTGGGGCCCGCTGAAGCCTGAGCACATGGGCGTTGGTGGCGTGATCTACGATCTCGAATTCGGAGAGCGGTGTCCAGGACGTCATAAATTGCGGTATTGGGGTTAGTAGTTCCATGTGTGACCCAAACGGAAGGCCTTTTAACACCGATGTTTGGTTGCCGTGTTCCGTATAGCTAATGCTAAAAGTCCTCCTGCTAGAGCCTCGGTTCCGCGGAGCTAATTGTGCTATGGGCGGCGTTCGCCGTCCTCAACAGGCGAGATAAATCACGTGTGAAGCTGGCCATGCTTCATTTCCACGTCTCAAGCTCCAAACTTTCGAGGACAAAGTATTCGTTCGATGTTTGTGTCTCCTTTACTTGTATATATTCTACTGTTGTCTGACGAAGTTGGAGAGAGAGAACAAAGGTGTAACGATAACGGAGGAGTGGGAGAGATCCAGACAGGGAAGAGGACATCGAGAGGCGTACCATCCGTATCCTTATTTGTAAGTCCGAGTAAGGCGGCCGCACCTAGGATACTAATATTACCTTGCACAACCTCCGGGGCATAGAAATCGAAGACAGTTTTATCCATTGATGTATCGGAGGATCCCCGATCGGCACTCGGCATTCGGAGCTAGAGCCAAGCAGAACTGCCGCAGAGCGTAACCGGACCAATTTGGTCAAAGGAGCCCACACTTCCCCGCAACCCCTGTGTGCCAAGGTCGTATTAGCAGTGCGCAAGGATCAGGGATAAAGTGGCATCGAGCCCATGACCCAACAGCAAAGCTCAACCGATTTCTAAGCAAATTGAGCGGGAAGAAAATTTCTGGTCATCCTGGTTTCTCCCCAGCGCAGTTATATGGCCTGCAGGTCGCTGTAACGCCGAGTTTTCGCTTAGGACGTGGTGTTAGATGAATGGGACAGCTTATATTGCACCACTGTGTTGATCACCAACGAACAGCGGCGGATGACAACTAATGGCATTTAGCAACAGCGGTGTCAGGGTGGATTTTCGGTTTAGTGTTCATCATGGGGGAGGACGAGGAAAAGAAAGCCGTCCAGGCGGAGCCGCGACCTTCTGATGATGTTGAGATCACGCCCATCCCCGAGGTCATCAACGACGAGATTCCGGATGGCGGTTTGGTGGCTTGGCTCCAAGTGGCAGGCGCATTTGCCCTCTTTTTCAATTCATGGTGAGTTTATTTACTTTCTTTGTCCTTTGTCCTCTCTCTTCTCTTCTTTATTTATTATTCTCGTTTCTGCCGTCCTGCGACTTAATTGGTACGCAAAGAATACACCAAGGAAAAAGATGAAATGGAAGAAAAATAAAACAGAAATAGATAAACAAAACGAATTGGCAGAATGTACTAACACACGCAAGGGGCATTGCGAATACGTTTGGAGTGTATCAGACGTATTACGAGACACATTTCTTGAGTTCCTCAACACCTGACGCCATTGCCTGGATAGGTTCTCTTCAATCGTTTCTTCTCCTCGCAGGTGGACTTGTGTCCGGTCCTCTATTTGATGGTGGCTGGTTCCGAGCCACGATAGCTTTCGGATCAGTCGCCGTCTGCTTTGGTTTCATGATGATGAGTCTCGCTACACAATACTGGCAGATCATCCTCGCGCAAGGCTTTTGCATTGGCATCGGCGCTGGCTGTATGGTTGTTCCGTCCCTCTCGATCCTGCCACAGTATTTCCTCAAGAAACGTGCTCTTGTGACTGGCTTCACCGTCTGCGGCAGCAGTCTTGGCGGAGTAATCTACCCCCTCATCTTCCAAGGCTTGATCGACAATGTAGGCTTCGGCTGGACGAATAGAATTCTCGGCTTCATCTCCATCATAACATGCTCATTCTCAGTGGCTGTCATGCGGCTCCGTGCAAAGCCGCGCAAGGTTCGATCGCCTTTCGACCCTAAGGCATTCCGGGAACCGGCGTACCTCTTCTATTGCCTCGCCATGTTCTGCAGCAACTTCGGCTTCTTCCCACCAATCTTCTACCTCCAGACGTACGCGTTGGGCCATGGACTGACGAACACAAACATAGCCCTCAAACTCGTTGCTATTCTGAACGCTGCCTCAATCCTCGGTCGTCTGGCGCCGTCTCCAGCAGTTGGCCTCATCGGCCCTATCAACACGATGATAGTAGTTATTGCCATGGCCAGCACCGTGGCGTTCACATGGATCGCAGTCCACACGGGAGCGGGCAATATCGTCTTCGCCGTCATGTACGGCTTCACTTCCGGTGGCATCGTGTCTCTACCCGCCGTCGTCCTGGCTTCCATTACGGAGGACCTCAGTTTCATGGGTTCACGATTAGGCACATCCAACTTCTGCAATGCCATCGCCTCTCTGTGCGGTCCCCCCCTTGCCGGCGCCATTCTCAGATCGACAGGAAAATATCTCGGTGTCCAGCTCTTTTCAGGATTCCTCCTTCTGGGAGCGTGCCTGTTTTTCGTGGTGACGAGGTTCGCAAGAGCAGGATTCAGGATAGCAGTCAATGTCTGAGGTCATAATACCGAGTTTGCGCGAAACTAACGGATTCGCCCCTACTTGATTCAGCAACGAATATCTCACATTTCGGGTCTAAAATTGGCCCTACTGAGCCATTTTCGGCTTTGCATGCATCACTGTTTTTAAGCTTTGTGGAGCTGCCCTCCTCACTAAGCCTCGGGGGGGCTTATGTTGACCTCGAGCTACAACGCCGGCTAAAAAAAAGAACGAGTAAATAAAAGGAAATCATAATAATGATGAAAAATAAACGGGCAACTCCCGACCAATCCCAGGACGTAGTGAGCAGAAGGAATCTCATTGTGAATCAACCTCGCCACGAATAATCATAGCATGTACATCGGCTGGCCTAACGAAGAAGGGTACACAGGAGGTACCGGGCTTATGACAGGCTCGGAGGTGAACACTGAGGTATATAGAGCGTGGAAGAAGTTGCTACATCTTACCCACAAATAGAGGAAACATAAAGAGATGCATCGTGGAGTAACTGGTTGACTTTGTATGGCCACGCCAGCCGCGGGGACGGATCAACGGCATGGAAGCAGACAGTCAGACTACCGATTATTATACATAAATGTAACAGAAGGGCTCCGAGCCCATCATGTCGTTGAGTTCTCCCAGAGTGCGGGGACCAGCAGTCCACTTGAGGTCTACCACAGTCTTCTGGGCATCCTCGTTCGTCATTCTCGAGAAGCTAATGCCGGGGATGGCCTGAAGGCGGGTCTCGGGGTCCTGCATCTGCCACAGCCACCAGAGGCGATCGAGAGCCGCGTGGTGCATCCAGAAGGTTGGGTCTCCGGGAGAAGCGTAGAAATCCTAAGGCATTCCCGCGTCAGTTTGTCTGAGAAAGTCAAGCAGTGCTTGAGGTGGAGGGAGCGTAAAATAGTAGACTACTTACACCACCAGGATCGCCGCCAGTGATATAGTGGCCGCCAGAGTGTAGGCCCCAGGGGAACTCGTCCCCTCGGAGGTACGGCTGCCCCAGGTAACGATTATAAAACGCATCTACGTCGGGGTAGTCCATGACCAAAGAGTAGGAGTGGTTCGCGTCTGCGCCCGCTGCGGAGAACTTGTTGAGATCGCGGCGGAGGCATCGGGGGTTGGAGCCAAGACCATCAGCCCGAGGATTTCTAGGTAGATCATTGAGCACGGTTCCGAGGGGACCGAGGCTCACAACCATACTAGTCATTCTGTCAGCATAAATCTGCTACGACATGGCGCGAAGATGGCATGAGACTTACTCGGCGAAGGGACCGTCGGTGACACAGCCACCACCGCCAGCAGCGGGGATGACGTTGTACGGGCGTGGGTAGGGCATTACAACACCACCGTACGTAGCTGGTGCACCATTGCCTCCCATGCTGGTCGCGTTTCCATTGAACAAGGGAGAAGTGATCGGATCTTGGTGTCGCTGGTAGTTCATATAAGGTTGATATCCCTTGTAACCACATTCGTCTCTCAGGGCTTGCTCGTAAGCCCAGATGTAGTACCTGTGGCTAGCGAAAAGGTTCGTCTATTCGGCGGTTAGCACAGCCACCTGAAACTTGGTAGACCTAGACAGTTTGCTTACAGGAGCATGAAGGACAGGGATTCCCGTGACATGTGTAGCAACGAAGTCATCGTATCGGTTAAGGACACCGGGAACTTGCTCCTGGGACTTGGGAGGCAGCTTCATGAGGCATTGAACGGCCTGAATGTAATCCGTGCGCTCGTCAATGGTCAAATCGGCCCTGGAGATAAATGAATCAGTCACTGGGCCATTTCCCAGTCATGAATGATACTTTACATTTCAAAACTTACCATTCCTTCCTCTGCACAGCAGTCTCAAGCGTGCACTTGGAGCCCGTCTTTTCTACCCACTCGGCAATCTTGGGGAATGTCTCATCTGCCAGCTGGTCGACAACGTCCCTCTCGTAGTCTCCATTTCGCCATCTATTCCGTGTCGCCTTGTTAACGGCAATGCAACCTCGGCATGATGCCGGGGAAGCAAAAGGAGGAGGGTTATTCCCACTTACACGTCAAGGGTGGAAAATCTCTTCTTGATAGTACTGGCCTGCGCACCAAGGAGCGGCGCTGCAAGCACAAGAGCCCAAGCGGAACGCATGGTGGATGATCTTTCCTGGTCTGCAACCGACTTGACAGTCTATCGTGATTGATTAACGACAGAGAGGCGAGAAGAAAAAGAATTTCCCACTCTGTTCGACCTTTTCCCCGCGGAATCGTCCCCCCTTTTGAATAAGGACGGGCTTATAGCGAGAGAGATCCCGACCGCATAATGAACCGGGCTTCGACGGCTATCTGACATTCTTTTTTATGAGTGGCAATATCCGGACACTACGAAGCCTCATCTGCAAACCACCTATGATCGACTCTAGATTTAATTGTCGTCAAAAGAACACTTAACAGCTGCCCAATAGAAGCACTCCGAATCTCTGCGGGTCGGTAAAATGCGTGGAAGATTCCTTGTTGACAGTTATACCCGGGTCGTTTATATGAATCAGATGCCGGGGTCGACCAATCGGCTCCTTGGAATAGTTGATGCCATCACCAAAGTTTCCGCACCAAGAGAGTCTTTTGCCCTGGGTGGCCTGGGTCCGTCATCCAAATGAAGTGCAGAATGGATGGATGGATGTCTGTTTGCGAGGCCCGGGACTTGGTCTTGGCATCCAAAGTCCATTCTTCTATGAGAGAACACGATGTTACCGTCTCTCCCAAGATGCGGTTGATTCCGGGCAGAGCGGGAATAAGAATGCCGACTGGACCCCCTACATTAATTAACTGATTTGACGCCCTTGGCAGCTGCGGGTCGTGTGGTCTCAAGAAGTAGTGTCTACGTAATGTTGGTTCTGAGTGTACATTAAGTGCCTATTTTGCCTAATTGACGGTGCAGTGGCTGCCTTTGTATACCCTGTCGGCGGGTGAGGAAGAAGAAAAGAAGGAAAAAGAAAAACAAGCGGGGTTTCACAGTAGTGATACCTCTTCCTCTGCACCAAAGGAATCCCTCCTGTCCCGGTGCCGTTGTTCCCCAGGTGTGGGGGCGTTTTTAAGAACGATGTAGTCTAGAATCTAGATAAGAGTCTCACGAGTTCGTTTCCCATCGATGGGAGGACACACTTTATCTCTGCCGGATTGCCGGTCTTGCTAACATTTCCTGGGTAGACTCCCATGATCACTTTGCTCTGTGGTCCAACACTAAGGCCATGTAGCGACATGATGATCTGACATTTACACCCTATTCAATGTTGTTCCACGTCTTTGGTGAAGACTCAGTTGTCAACCATTCATCAATTTCTCTATGCCTCTTCTGGCCGTGAGGGGGTTCGCATCGGCGAAAGGCCCTCGCCGTAGTATTCTCCTCCAAAGACCAGGAAGTGTGACGCTTGGCAGATCTGCGAGTTATTTTTAAGCCTAGAGTGATGAGAACTTTTTAAACTCGATTCAAGCATGCCGTGAATCCTAAACATTTGAGCGACCTTGGCCAAGGTTGTGCATAACCCGTTGCAAGACGGCGCTGGTCAGGATATGAGGTCCGGACCTCCCCCCAGTGGTTACACGATCAATATAACTTTCACGGAATGTGAATTTCATCGGAAAGCCTACCCCGCTGTATCCTTGACCTACTGTGGTCGTCACTCCTTCCGGCAACCGAGTTCGGCTCGCTTGTGAATACTACAGCTTCTGTTTCCTTCTTTTTCCTCTTCGTCGACCTTTCGCCGTCTTCCCCCTCTATTTTGTCGTCAGGTCACATGTTGCGGGGAAGATACCCAATCGTCGTTTTAAGACAGACCTCGTTGAAACCTTGAGCCATGTGGGCAATGCCGTAGCGCTGATTGGGACGAGACTGGGTCGATTATAGTGCTTTCGCGGAGATCTGTCAGCTCTCCTTCATAGCAATCTGCGAAAGCTTGAAATTCAGAGGTTAAATTTGAATTCGCTCCAAGAGATGTTAGTACAGCTACATGTCAGTGTTGACTGCATCGACGACAACAACCAGCAGATCATTTGACTTCTGAGCGGCCATGTCTCGCCATGAACGAGTACCCCGTCGTTACCGACCCGATAACCAGAATCTGGCCGGATATGATGGAATCGGACACCCATCAATTGCGCTCTTCTCAGAAGACAGCATCTTCCCTTCGTCATTCAAGTTCACCTTTGACACCATCCGTGACAATGTATTTCGGCTGTGCTTCACCTCGGATACTCATCCGCTACCCCCGTACCCAAGTGTGAAACCACCCAGTGTGGTTTTGGCGGAGACACCAAAGATCGACTTAAAGTTAGACCACCAAAGAAAGGTGATCAAAACCAGCAATGTCGAGGCCGTGGTCGAGTGGTCGAACACCCCTATCGTGTCTCTAACGCTCACTGGTGACCGCGAACCGATTTACCAAGATCTGCCCTTCCGCTCTTATGTAGTCGATGGAGCCGGGATAGCGCACTACTCCAAATGCAAAAAGCACACGCTCCATGTTGGACTGGGCGAGAAGGCGGCGCCAATGGACCTTTCTGGGCGGCACTTTGCCATTACTGCCAGTGATACCTTCGGCTACGATGCATATCTCACCGATCCTCTGTACAAACACATCCCTCTTCTCATAAACATCACTCGCCATGGGTGCGTTGGGATTGTCTCTACGGCTCATACGCGGGCTACCTGGAGCATTGGGTCGGAAATTGACGGCCTTTGGGGTCACTTCAAGGTCCACAGACAAGCGTACGGGGGGCTCGAGGAATACCTGATTGTCGGCAAGACAGTGGAAGAGGTGGTACGGACATACGCCGAGATCGCGGGTTTCCCGCTCCTCGTGCCTCGGTACATGATGGGATATATCGGCGGCGGTATGAAGTACAGCATGCAGGACCAGCCGCGAGCAGCCGATGCCATCTTGCAGTTTCTATCAGAGTGCGAAGAGAAAGACATTCCCATTTCAGCATTTCAGATGAGCAGCGGGTATACGGTAGCGGAAACCGAACCTAAAACGCGTAACGTCTTTACGTGGAACCGCCACCGCTTCCCAGATCCAAGAGTATTTACGAGAGAGTGCCACCGACGGGGAGTCAGACTACTAGCCAATATCAAACCATACGTCCTGGCGAACCATCCCGAGTACAAAAAGCTGGTTGAGGCTGGTGCGCTCTTCTATGACCCAGTCACAGAGAGCAGCGCCGTTGCTCGCCTATGGAGTGCCGGTGGCGGAGAGAGTGGCGAGGGTGGTCACATCGATTTCACGAGCGAGGCCGGGTTTCAGTGGTGGTACAAAGGCTGTCAAGCCTTGAAGGAAGTCGGAATCGATGCGATGTGGAATGACAACAATGAGTATAATATTCCGAGCGACGACTGGGTTTGCGCACTCGAGACAGTGGTAGGTTGCGAGGCCCAAAACATGAGCGAGCGGCATGTGGGACGATGGGGCCGGGCCTTACACACGGAGTTGATGGCAAAAAGCTCTCATGATGCGTGCGTCGACCATAAGCCTGATGAGAGGCCCGTCGTATTAACCCGCAGCGCTACGGCGGGAACAATGAGATATGCCTCTTGCTCGTGGGGCGGGGATAATGTTACCAGCTGGGAGAGCATGAAGGCCGGTAATGCCTTGGCTCTGAATGCTGGATTCTCTCTCCTCCAGGTTAGTATCTCGTTCCAGCAGTCCAACAGAAGAGTGTTCTTAAAACAAACTCTAACGCCATGGTACCGCAGTGCTATGGGCATGATATTGGCGGTAAGTATTCAATGGCAGAGAAATGATTTTGATGAAACCTCTCGAGATAGGACGTTGTGCGCAGTGCTGACTTCATACTCAAGGGTTCGAGGGCCCGCAGCCGTCGCCCGAACTCCTTGTTCGTTGGGTTCAACTTGGCATTCATTCCCCAAGGTTCGCCATAAACTGCTACAAGACATCGGCGGATGATAACCTAGTTGGAGAGGTTATCGAGCCATGGATGTATCCTAGTATAACCCCGATCATCCGTGCTGCTATCAAGCGACGTTACGAACTCATCCCGTACACTTATTCCTTGGCTCTGAAGTCTCATCTAACCGCCGTCCCACCACAAAAATGGACCGGCTGGGGCTACGAAGCCGATGCGGAAGTCTGGAGTAAGGATATTACCAGCGGCGAGACACAATACTGGTTCGGCGACGCGCTATTGATTGCTGGGGTTTACGAGCCAGGAAAGACCAGTGCCCCGGTTTACCTCCCAAAGAAAACCGGATCTTCCGCCATAGATTGGGGCTTTCTCAATACGAACGCGCCGTATCAACATTTGCCATCTGGACAATGGCACATCATCACTTCAGCCTGGTATGATTCTATCCCGGTTCTGGCGAAATGCGGGACAGCCGTACCTGTGGGCAAGAATAGGGTCACGACAAGTCAAGGAATCCAGGAAGAGGAAGACGAGTTTCCGGGTATGGAGAAAGACGACTGGAGAGGTGTTGAAATCTTCCCTCCACCAAAATGTTTTGGTGGCAGTGTAGACATTTCCTCGATCCCCAACGGATCTGTCACCTTCGAAAACAGTTGGATGGAAGATGATGGGATTAGCGCTCAGTCCAAGCTCGACATATGCACCATCCGGATTGCCTATACTATTAGCAGGGTTCCTGAAGAGGACATCATAGTTAATGCGGTCGTTGAGAAAACTAAAAGTTGGGAGCCACTTTGGCTTACCCACGGACTGGATGTAATTCTTCCAGTCGGAGAGGAGCGTCGTGTGAGGTCCATCGAGGGGGGCGCGACGGTGGCAGGAATGGGACGTGACATTAAGGGACGGAGACTATGGAATATCCCCGTACTGAAAGCAACCTAAAGCAGCCGTTCGAGAGGGTATGGTGTTAGGTCTTGAAGTACATAGATCAAAATGTTCAAGCCCTATTATCTGCAACTCCTCACATTGGGTCAACCGTTGGGCTACACAGCAACGTCAACACAGCCCCAGCGCCATTGCCAATTTGATGGTGTGATTCTATCACCATGCAGGACTCGAGGAATCACAGCCATTTAAATTCGGGACCGGTGTAGAAGGCGAGCCGGACTGATTCGCTGTCCACCCAACACCCTATCAAACGTGGGCTAATAATAACCCCCACTCCCTCTCATCTCCTTTTTTTTTTTTTTTTTCAGCTGGCAGGCCCGAAACGATAATTCAGTGCTGATCGAAACCAGTCGATGGTTCTATGCAACTTTCTAGTTGACTATTGGACAGCCTGGTCGTCGAAAGCCAGCCACTGTCCCAAAAATGGGGACGGGGAATCGCTTCCACCAAGTACGAAACTGCGAAGCGTGGTGGCGGCTCTGCCGGTCACGAGCCTGCCGTACAATCCAGTTCGCGTTGGGCTATTAAAGAGCAAAAATCGCACAGGAAAACAACATTTTCTCACACCCAACTATCTTTTCTCGAGGACGGTGCAAGCAAACGCTCACGACATGGCGACGGCGAACCCATATCTTCCGGCCTACCGTCGACGGCCCAGGGGATTCAGTACGCATCTTGGTCCCTACAAGTATAAAAATTTAGATAATCCCACGCGGTCTCTGCGCTTCTTGAGGCTGAGACCTGCGACGGTGGGGTACGAAGTAATTGATTGCGAGCTCGTCACACTGGATCTCTTTGATGAGGATGGAGGGATCGCCAAGGCCATTCATGACGAGGAATACTTGGCATTGTCGTGGTGCTGGGGCAGCGACGACACTCCAACGCACGAGATACACATTCACGAAGGGAAAAAAGTCTACTTCTTAAGAGTACGCAAGAATCTGTATGACGCACTTGTTGCCTTGCGACGCACAACCGAGAACATGACGCTTTGGGTAGATGCCATCTGTATCAACCAGGATCTATTTTTTGAGCGCAACCACCAGATCCAGCTGATGAGCCTTATTTACGGCTTGGCTAAGAGTGTTCTTGTGTGGCTTGGCGAGGCCGACAATGACAGTGAGATGGCGATGGGTTTTATCCGCGAAAAGATGCTCCAGCTTTCACAATTCGACGAGTGCTTTCGGCGCGAAGCAGCCCCAAAATGGCGGGCATTCCTCAATTTCATGAGGAGGCCGTGGTTCTCAAGAAGCTGGATTATCCAGGAGATCGCGCTTGCACAAGACGCCAAGGTTATTTGTGGAAGAGAAGATGGCGACCGTATCCAATGGGATGACTTCGCGGACGCGGTTCAACTCTTTGTCGACATCGAAACGAGCTCGCATCGCATTTCCAATCTCATCCAGGAAGATGCCGAGTTCCACAATCAACCTCGTATGTTCGAGAATGTGTCTTCGCTCCCCGCTGCCATCCTTGTCGAAGCGACGAGGAGTCTCTTTGTGAACTATGCCGCTGGTCCGGGCCGTGGCACACAGAGAGAACCGGTCATGCCGCTAGAGTATCTCGCCTGGCACTTCTCTGTCTTCGAGGTCACTGTGCCACACGATAGCATCTACGCACTTCTATCCATTTCCAGTGATGCAGTCCCTACAGGTGCGAGGAAGTCTTCGGAAGCCAAAGATTCGGGAAAGCCGACAACCGATGCCCCTTCAAAAACAGGCATCTTGAAAAAGTACCAATCCGGATTCATCGAATGGACCGTTTCGCATTCGCGGAGAACGCCCCCCCGTCAATTCACGGTGGATTACGAAGGAGATTATGTGGAGGCGTGTCGCGAGTTTGTTGAGTTTTGCATCCACAAGGCGGATCCTTCTCGCGCCCTGGACATCCTGTGCCGGCCGTGGTCGCAGCCGCAGGACAAGGTCAATAAATATATGAGCAATAAAAGGCGCTTTGCAGACTTGCCATCATGGGTCTGCCAGGTCTCGGGGTCCTCGCATGTCGTTCATCCGTTCCGCAGTCCCGGGAGCCAGCACGAGCCCATCATCGGCAGGAGAAACGCCGACAGTCTCGTCGGGTCTCCCACCCTCAGTGCGAGGAACTATAACGCCACGGGCAGAAAGCCAGTCGATTTTCGATTTTTGAGATTCGATAGCCCCGGGTCTCACGACTACTACAGCATGTTCGTCTTCGGGTTCGAGCTAGATGAGATTGTCGAGGTCCAGGACGCTTCACAGGGGGGGCACGTCCCTATTGAGTGGGCACGAGCATGCGGGTGGACGAGTGTGGACCAGCAGGCCCCAGAAGAATTTTGGCGCACCTTGGTCGCCGACCGAGGATGGCTGTCTGCCACGCCGCCCAAGTACTTCTCTCGCGCTTGCCAGGAAGCGTTCAGATCTGCATTCTATACGGGGTACCTACGCCCTAGTGACCATATCAGCCATGGCCACTCGTCTGTTCTTGCAGACTTCTGCCGTCGGGTTGAAGTGGTGGTGTGGAACAGAGCTCTTGTAAAGACGAAAAGCAACCGAATCGGACTGGTGTCCAAGGGCGTGCAAAAAGGAGACCTTGTCTCAATCCTGTACGGGTGCAGCGTTCCCATTATTTTGCGCAGGTTCAAGAAAAATGACACCGAGTACAAAAGAGAGAAGACGGAGAAGGAGAAGGAGAAGAGGGAGAAGTGGGCATACCACGCCAAAAATTTTATATCGGCAATCGAACGTCGCAGGACGCGGAGGAGGGAATCCGATGCCCAGGCGGCCGTGTCTCCCATATCTCCAAGGACGCAAGCCTTCTTCTCGGACTCAGCAACAAAGTCTGCCAGATCCCATTCTTCCACGCCACCGTCCAAAGCGCCTATGAAACCCCCAAAGCCCGACAGGTTATTATCTCTAGTTGAGAAGAGGTCTGCTGTTGTCGATTTCGATAGTTATGACTCGGACCCATTTTCAGCACTAACTCCCACCCAGCATTATCACCTGTTCAAAGGCGAGTGTTATATACACGGAATGATGGACGGCCAAGCTATTCAGTATCGAGAGAAAAGTGGCATCGATAATTCTCTTTTTGAGATCCGGTAGCCGCTTCGAGAATAAAAAGAAGGATAAAGATTGAAATAGCTAGCGGAATTTGGCAGGCCTAGCTGCGGACAGATACTTTCATAGGGTGGCAATTTTATCACGCATGATCATGCAGGTCGTGGCACACCAGCAATTCTCCTCAACATTACGAAAATTGTGTTTCTAGCATAATCTTGGGGCAATACTTTTATATATATACAAATAGCCACCTTAGATGTGTAGATGTAGTAGACGTAAGTAAGTCATATCCAACATCGTCACAAGGCTAGGTGATCTACATGTGAGTGTTAATGACTTGGCAGAAGGAAAACTGCTCATAAGGGGCGGGGCCCATCCGCTTTTCACTATTGTACTCTCCTTGAAGGCACCAACACCAATCAAATTGGGTAAGATGGCCGAGCGGTCTAAGGCGCCAGGTTAAGGTCAGCTTAACATCGATTCCTGGTCCAGGAAACTGGGCGTGAGTTCGAATCTCACTCTTATCACAAAAATTTCTTTTTTCCTCTAGTTTTCTTTTTCTCGTTTTGTCCGTTGAATCACCTCATCCGGGCACACAGGTGAAGCAAGAGGTCTCCTTTTTGTCTTATTTCAGTCAAGCTACGCGAGACGCCAGCGGAAGCGGGCCTGTGGCCTACGCTAATCCCGAGGGGCCCTGGGGGGAGTGATCATGTCCGCAGGCCCTCGTAGAGCGCAGTAAGGTATATGTGGTTGCGAATACGGAATGATGTTCTTGTCTTGCTTAATATTCGGAGCCCTCCTCACTACCCTCACTCTAAACTTTAGTTCCACGTAGTGGCTATCTTAGGTCGCCGAGACGGAAGGGAAAAGTAGAAAGTAAATTAGTATGTTTGTATGGAAGGTTCGTGGATTTTCCTCAAGCTCTCGCCCACCACGTCATACTAAATCTATGTTACGCCACCTCGCTGGCTCCCATCCCCTCGTTTGTGCTTGCGATAAGAGTGTCTCCGCACTGGCAAGGAAACTTCTTGCTATCGTAGGGTTTTTAACGCCACGTCCTAGTCGAGCTGTGTTTTGTCGTGGTCATGTTTTACGGCAAACGATATACCATGATTACCCAATTCATCTCATGCTTCTGAGGCGCACGCAAGTCAAAACCACCTACCAAATGCAATGATCTGTCTGGGATGTCCTTGAAATACCATAAGGCTCGGCTCGAGCCCTTACCGCTAGGATATAATCAGGGCCGAGGGCCGAGGGGCGACAAAGCATCCAGTCTAAGTATCTGTGTATGCGACGTGAGCTTAACAAACGATTCTTGCGAGATCAGCTTTGTTGTGGGTGTTTTGCGAGATTTACTTTTTCGTCGTAAATCGATTTGTTAATGAGTAAGTAGCTCAGACAACGACCCCGCCATCGAATCGCAACGATTCCACTCTATTCCGAGATTCCAGTTGCTCCATATGTATCTTATTTCCAAGACGTCCAGACAGAGTAAGGAAGTGCAAGGCGGAATGCGGACACTGTTGGACCAATCTAAGGAGGACGGTTCATCTCTGCCACGTACTGCCTATTTGTGTGCCACCACATCTTTAGTTCTGCACCAACATGGGTACGAACACTCCGGCTTTCACCTAAGTACCTATGTACAAGCCACCTCGTAGACGCGAGATATCCCAAGACCCTCGAACGCGGGGAAGTAAGGCGGGGAAGTGACGATAATTGACCCCGCCCTCTTTTCGTTGCCTCGAGGTCATCCACGAAATAAATCTCGGCTTGGGCTTGTCTATAATATCCGCAGCGTATTAGTCGTAGAAGAGTCCCGGTAAATAAATACATGCGGCCATTTAACCGACTTCACATTGCCATCACTGGGATAAGTCTTGTATATTAGCTGTCAGTAATAAAACATCTCCATAGTCCGGCAGAGATATACTACTTCATAGACCCGTTGCCTGTGCGTTCTTTTTAAGATTCCGAGTCTCGGTGATTCTCTTGGTTCCGCTTTTCCCCTCGAATTGTAAACTACCAGCTCCTCGGTCGTCCTTTATTGCCAGCCCTTTGATCCGAACAGGATGGTTTCGCCAAGGGTAAACCTGGTAATTCTACTCTCATGTGGCCTGGCTAGAAGCCTAGCGCCAAGGGCCTCCTGGTCCAACGGGGCAGGTGGTATCACTAGCTCGGTTGCTCCCAGACAATCGGAAACGACTTGTTTGGCCTCAGTCGCCATCCAGAGTGCGAGTGCGTCAACAGGGCAAGAGGAAGGCACTCCGGGAGCCCTGCCTGGTCAAGTCGACTCCGAGGTGTAACTTCTACCTATTTTTTACCAACACGTATTTTTCGTTCTGCGAATGACACTAACTTTTGCCTAGTGACGGTGCCAACTTCATCAACTTCTGCGCAGGCCAGGAACTGACAAACGGCAGGCAGATCGCCACAGGATCTTGCAATGGGATACCGATGGGGAAGATACCCGCCGCTACCAACATGATCAGCTCCATCATTATTCATCCTCAACCCGGCGACCGGCTACCTGCCGACGAAAATTTTAACATATCTGTCCAGACCTCACATCTACGAGCTGGTTTCCAAGCGAACCCGTCCTCGAGCTACTATGCCGCACCGCAAAATTTGGATGAGAGGGGATATGTTATCGGTCACTGTCACGTTACAATCCAGGACATCGGATCACTTCGAGCCACGAAGGCTCCCGATCCTCGAGATTTTGCGTACTTTACTGTGATTAACAATGAGGGTGATGGCGACGGGCTACTCCAGACTACTGTAATCGGTGGGCTTCCAGCCGGGACCTATCGTATTTGCACGATGATCGTTTCTCGAAACCATCAACCTGTGATCATGCCAGTTGGACAGCGGGGAGCACAGGATGACTGCACAAAATTTCTGGTTTTGGGGGAGGAATGAGTCTGGCGATGGAGAGCATGCTTCAGTATATATGGCAAAACATCGCAAGTGGATATGTTGTAGTATATCGTCGATAACGACTCGGTCGGCTTTTCATCTCCATCTTGGCATGAACAGGATCAGTGGCTGAACATTACGCTGCGGGATGAGCACCAGGGGAAAAAGAAGACGAAAAGAAAACGAAAAGGGAAAAGAGTTGTAAAAATATAGCCAAAAATATATATATCCAAACAAAACTGTAACGCATTAAAAGCAATAAGCCGGTCCGAGTTGTCGAAATCCAAACAGCTGCCCTTCATGAAAACAACGCATTTTGCGACAACCTCATCCGAGTTGCCGTTCCATTGCAAATCCGCACTCGCTCTTCGGTCGGTCCGGCGACTTTTTTTTTTCCCTCTTTTTTACTTTCCTTTTGTTTTTACTCGGCAAGAATCATGAAGCCCTACGCCTTCACCCTTTTCGCCTGTGGCGTTGAGCCCACTCCTCGCCGTTTCTTCGGACCGCCAATCTCTCCTCTCCCTCCCCTCCGTACCCAATATGCCTCCAACTCCTGCAGCGCAATTTTTGAAATCTTGTTCTCGGACTCCCAGCTCGAGACATCGGATCCCACCCAGGTCACACACACCTCCACTGTGCCCGACTTCGGTTTGATGCGATGATCTTTGATAGCAAAGACGTGCCACAGTCCCTGGTCACGCATTTGAGCCTCCCTACCGCCTGCAACACTGCGCCAGTACTCAAATAGCGCCGCTGGGGCATCCTGCTGAATTGTTTCTTCAGCTTCCCAGGTGAACGCCTCCTCATCGGAGCCTTGGGGAACATCCCAGTGGACGTAGAGATCGAACAGATTAGGCGAGGCAGCTGAGACGCGATGGCCGACGATGGCGTTGAACTCCTGAGGTTGTTCTGATTGGGCGTGGTCCTTGGTGGTGTCTTTGAGGCCATTTTGATTATTAGTAGTACTAACTTCGGGCCGCGGCTTGGGTGATGCGACTTTGCGTGGGATATTACGACGCGGGGTGAAGGTTGCCTGACGTTCACGTTGTGGTGGCTTTGAGACGGGGCTGAAAGGCGGGGACCAGAGAGAACGGGTGGCAACCACGTCTTTGTCGGCTGTGCTGGGCCGTGCCTGGTTGTCATCTTGGGCGTCGTGGGGCGCGGCATTATCTTCGGCCCAAGTGAGAGTTGGCTCTTTAATCTCGGGTTCATCGACCTCGGGGTTTGTCATGGGTGGCGATTGGGCAGCGGCGGGCACTGATCCCCGATTAATGTTTTAGCTTTGCCAAGGTGGGCGTGGGCAAATACGGGAGACGCGGGATATAGTCTAGGACAAACCAGGGGGAAAGGGGAGAAGAAGAAAAGTAAGAACGAAAAGAAAAAGGGGGGAAAAGAGAGCAGGGGAAAATAGACGAACGACAGAACAAATCGTCGGCATAAAATGAAGCGAGAAATAAAAAAACGTACCACTCTCGGGTTGAGCAGGGTTTTTCCTCCGCGATACCCTCACGGTCGAAGCACGCCTGGCCTGAGGCGGCTTGGTTGGGTTTGCGGTCGCAGTCGCAGTTGCTGGCGCAGGCGCAGCAGGCGTTGTTGTGGAAGGATTAAGGGCTTTTTGCGATTGTCGCCGGGATGCATCGCGGCTAGAGAGTGGCTTCCTCACAAACTTGCGTTGAGCCATGGCGCGAGCAATGAGGTGGCGAAGGATATGTTGAGTGGAGTTGATGCTAGGGTTGTTGTTGTTGGAGGCAGAGATGAAAGGTTTAAGTGTTATGGTCGAAACTGGATGACGAACGACTAATAACAAAGGGTCCACGGAGAATTGAACAATTTTTTGGGGGAAGGGTGTGAGGGAGCCTGAGAGAGACTTTGTGCTGCGTCTTGTCTGTGAGGACAAAGTAGGACTGAGGTAAAATAATAATAATGAAACTCCTGGAATAATAAAAATCAAAAATACTCTCTGCTGATTGCTGGTGCTAGTTGCGCACGGGCCATCCAGCTGTTCCCTATTTTCACACTAAACCAAAAAGAAACCTCCCTATTTCAATATTTCCATTGTTATTGTCCAATCGAGGAACCGCAACATGCAACATGATGCGGCGGGCGGTCTCAGCCCAGGCAGGCGTGGTGTTGTGTTGGGCTGGCCACGCGATGGATGCAGGCAGTTTGTCGATACGGTGAGGTTTTTTTTCTCTTCTTTTTTGTTCTTATAGATAATATCTTCGTCTATAATCTGCTCAAGGAATGATGAGCATGGAAATTTAATTTTCCCCCATGACTTTTGTTCCATGGATATACGGCAAGGATACTCGGTGCATTTGGCGATGGTTGCGTGCCGTGCTTGTTACCCCCTGCGTGGCTTTTGGGCAGGGAGGGGAGACCCAGCCAAGAGCCAAGGAATGCAATCACCGCCAATGAGGAATGTTGGCAGACGAACCTGAAATACTAGAGATCCCTCCTCCGATGTGAAGAAACGAGAGGGTCTGACTACCTGCGTCTCCTGGGTTATTTTCCAGGAGAATGGCCGCGTTTTAGCTAACAGGTTCCGATTCAAGTCACGACACAACAATAATCGTCGTGGCTACATCCGACGAGGCCTTGCCTTAAGAGCAATCAATCCGTCGAGCCAAACCATATCCGCGTGTACCCTCTCGCACACTAGGCATCTCAATATCATCACCTCTATATGTCCAACGTTGCGGATACTAACGTGACGCGTTCCTTCATTGCCTGATCATCAGCCGCATGATCCGGTTGCAGAGTTGGGCATTCGCGGAATCCAAGTGGACCACATGCGCATCTCGGTGGCAGCCGCGTAGGAAGAAAGGCTGCTGAGGATAGCGGAAAGAAAACAGGGAAGCTCATGGATGAAATTTGCAAGCTCCTATCTAGATGAAAGAAACGAAATGAACGAATACCTATGCATTTACCTCACGTAGTGTGCGAGGCCCAACACGCGTAGACAAGACTTGTTTGCCAGCTTAGAATTTAAACCCGAAAGTGAAGGCAATCGCGAAGAATTCTGCTTGTCGACACAAGTGATTGATGTCAGAAGGTGCGAATTAAATCCTAGACGCCTCTTAGTGGATGGCGGGAGCTCCAAAGATCGAAATATTCTAAGCAGTGTCTTCTCGTTCTGGAAATGCATGACTTTTCTATATAGCCTCGACATATGATGTGTCTCGATCCACTGGTTCCCCCATATAAATACCCATTGATCATTTTAGAGTATCCTCAATAAAATTCGGGGAACCGGAGCCTAATACCACTGCTGGGGATATCAAAATCTGGATAGTTAGCTAGTATCTTTCCAAACTTGCCTGTCCCACCGCGCTGAGTATTACCAGTGCGCACGCCAACCTCGATATGGGTATGTAGCCATCTAGAGCTCAGCAGATGCAGCTCCACCCGCACTCCATTAAGCATTGGTGGATTCTTGGTAAAGTTGGCCTGTTCGACCACATTAACCTCTCCTTTCTCAGGAAGGAAACAATATATCTGCTCGCATGGAATACATCATTTGGGAGACTCTAGAGAGGTTAACAATGCATATATTGGCCGTCCCTTTCCCCATTCGGCAAGGCAATGAATTCCCCAGGTACCAGATTAGCCTTCTATGCATGTGTCAGTGTATAATTACATGTACATGTTGTTCCCTGAGTTGTATTCTCTACCATCTACACTCTTCCGTATCCTATACTCTTTGCCATCTGGCATTTGGTAAGCTTGGAAGGCTGTGTTTACTTCTCGAGTTCTGTCGATCTTTCCCTGTGTTCGGTTCAGTGGCGCACCCGCATCTTCCGAGGGATTTAGCGCAGACATAAGTCTAGCTAGGCAAGTGTAACAAAAGGTCCTCAACTAGCAGTTATAGCTGCTTAACAGTTGTCAGCCTCAGCGTAGTACGAAAGCGTTCTATACATACTGCGTCATAATGAATAACAAATTAGTAACCCGGTCTGTAGGCAAGACGAAACCGAGTTTCTCTTTATAAAACATGTGTATCTAATAATCTGAATCGTGGAAGGATCTAGGTGGAGTTGCCGCGGTGGTCGTCGATAACTTAACCCCGGTAACGTCAAAGAACATCTTGATGCATTAAATCCCCTCCCCCAGAAGAGACACAATCCCTTCCGATATTATCGTCGGCAGCATGCCTTAGACTACCTTGGTGATTGGAACCCAGGCGCCGAGCCGCATTAAGGCGTCCACAGATGAGGATCTAGTTCGAACCAACTGAGGAGGGACCTATCAGGCGTCGAGGTCATGGGCGTCGCACTCTTTCCCGTGTTGATACACGTTGAGCTGCCAGATATGGTACCTGTGCTGGCTATTATACCAAAGGACCTTTAGCTGGTGATTGAACGGATATTACTACGTTCGGCCCGCTGTGGTCTAGAACATCCTCACGGAAGTCAAGCGGACGACAAGGTCGCTGCTGCACAAGACATGGAGAAGCGGGTAAGTTTATGGTCGAAGTCGCCGGTACCGGCCCCATTAATGGTGCATGCGAAGTACAGCAGGTCAGAAATTGGGACGGACGGTCAAACCGCGTCGAATACCGGATAGGCTTGGCCTCTGTTGACTATCTAGGTCGAGATATGGTGTGTTCACGACGGACTATTGGGAACTTCTGGGTAATTTGAATCATCATTCAAAAGGGGGCTGGGTCCATGCCTGAATCCAGAACTCACCAGAGTCAATGTGCTACTGTAAATAGCTACTAGAATTCAAGTTGTTTCGAGGATCGCGAAGACTCCCCAGATCCATGCCATTAGATAATAACAACTATGTCCGGAGGTGATTTTGTTCTCTCGCTAGAAACTCGGCCAACGATGAGAATGAGTAAAAGCTCTGCCTTGTCCCAGCCTTCAGCTCTGCGGGACACACCTGAGTTCGTTTGGGGATATCATTCGTCCTGTGGAGAGCAGATATCCCTTTGGGACTAGACTTCTTACCTGTAGAAAGGTGAGGGATATTGGATAAATGATAGAGTGGAGTGATATATTGATCATCATCAGTGAAGATTGTGAAGGGAGTAATAAGCGATGGCCCCTCAAAGAGGCCCTACGTTGGGAAATGCATCAAACTATATACTAAATTATATTCTCGCGAACGTAACTTCAAGAGATTGGAATGTTCTATGCCATGGCAAGATAATCTTCCATGGCGTGGGTGGCCAGCCCAAGCGCCATTAGTGCTTGACTGCTCAGCCACTGCCCCAACTTTTGGTGACTGTCTCTCGAGAGGATAGCGGCATGGCTAAAAACCGCTGATCGTCACACTGAGAAATAGGAGTCCTTCATCAACTCACACAGGTAGCACTAGTCTAACTCCTGGTCGAACATTTCATATACTTGTCTTCATCGTTCTATCCTCGGGAGCCAAATCCCTGCCGCGTTAGACCGATTCGTTCTCCGCTCTACTACTTCAATCGAAGTCGTCGAAGTCGGTGCTTGGTTATGGAGTATAACCACGGCTCTGGTATCTAAAGACACTCTGTTGGATCGAGCACTTTTTTTTGGCCTACTCGTTAGGTTGTGGGGACCCTTTCAGACGTGGCAACACTTGATTCTGTCTCGGGTGCTCCTGGGTGGTCAATGACGGTTACAGTAACCTTGTGCTTTCACGCACATATTCGCCACTCCCTTCACTGATGCCCCTGTCACAAATTAGGCTTGTGCACTGCTGACACACGAACTAGAGTATTTAGAACTTTGCTTGTTACTGTCTCTGCCGTTTCCAGGGTCGTTTTGAGAGTGTCGACCCGCATACTGGTCTCTTCAACATTAAACACCAATCACTAATCCAACCCTCGTTTGGAACATCCAATAATGAATGCAGTTTTCCAGTTTAACTCTATCTTAACTCAGAAATGCTTGAGTTCCGTGGGAAGGAATTGGCACTGCGAGCCCTTTCCCTTGATTGGGTGATGACACTGTCAGTTGGAGTGGCTTAAAGCAAGATTATCCCCTTTGAAGCTGGGTCGGAGTCCAAAGTAGCCCAGACTAGTCAACTCCTTCGGGCTAGGTAAGGTTCAGAGAAGGGAATGGAAATCCTCGGTGTGCAGATTAGGTGGCCTATTCCCTGTCCTGAAGTAGGGTAGTGAATAATTAGGTTCCCTGGGCTAAGAGGATCTACGTGTAGAATAAATGAGGGTGTGATTGAAGGGGGGAAATAGGGGGAATAGACATGTGCCCTTCGTGCTTTTCACCCTACTCGCTACTTGAGAATTATTATTATGATTTACATGTTCTGCTCTCCAACACCTTTTCACCGCCTGCTCCGGCTGAGGATTCGAATCATGTAGGCCTAGACCATTCCGCAGTCTCTCCCTCTGTTCCGTATAACTACGCCTTCTTGGAGTCTTTCGATTGACTGCATAGGACCGAAGGCTATCTACTATTTTTCGAAACATGGTGATTAGAGTCTTTACGCGAAACTCGATGCCCAAACGAACAGAGTTGAAAGACGAATATTTAGTTGAATCAGTTCGTTGATGCCCGACAGTAGGCAAACGGATTCACACGACCGCCCTTGGCGACCTCTTACGTCTCAACGGTATTAGAACTGCCGTTAGATTTCCCTGGACCTAATGAATCTTGTGTAATGAGTAGATCTGAGCGTGGGCATGTATAATATATCAGAAGATGCGGTGCTTAATGTCTCCTATTATGCTATATTCATCGGGATTGATACGCTCACCATGCAGAATCTGTATTAACTCCTTAATGTTAATTACAAGACAATATTTTATGGTAATGGAGGAATGTTGATAATGCATTAATCAAGCCCGGTAAGCAGGATGGACGTGGATTATATCCGGCAGTCGCTAGCTAGGAAAGCTAAGTAGAGTCACGGCTTGAACAATACATTTCTTTACCAAGTACTTTACATAGGCCCGTAGATTGGCATAACTATCTAACGCCACGCAGGCCCAAATCCTAGCATTATCCCTATTCTTCCATCGCGCTCAAGTTGCTGAGGAACAAGAGACGAGTGACGCAAAGGGGAGTACCCACTGAGCGGGACGCCGTAGTCCTGTATTGTATGGAACACTTCAAAGCGACTGGTTCGCAGTGCGACGCATACTAATAAGTGAGGTATACAAGGGGAGGTGCCAAATGCCACCCTACCAGTCCTGCCTATGGACCTGTGGGCTAGCTGTCCTTGGCTCGTACCTAATCTCGATTCGAGTGTCCTCCTGAACATTCATCCTCTTGGGGTGGATAATATTCTCCTCGCTGTCACCTGTAGATGGCTCCATGTCATCAAGCCGATAAACAGGACCCTTGATTCGTTCTGGACCACCCGTCATTGATCTCGACGAGAGACCCTTCGACGTTGATCCGTAGCCACCGGCGCTGCTGAATCCGCTGAAGCACGGGAGCTTCTTAACCAAGGGCCGCAATGCCGTGAGTGCGGCCGCGAAGATGCTCAGACCAATCTCAACAATGGAACTGTTGATGAGGTTAGAGACTGTCTACTGCGAGGAAAGAATTCATGTGCACTGATTACATACTAGACTGTTGCTTCGAGAGTCTTCGGGAGGATGTTTGGGCTTGCAAGGCCTTCATTTTCCGTCATCCGTGTGACATCGACGACATACTTGAGCCGAATGATGGTTGCAATGGAACTCCTGCGCAAAGGTTAGCGTGACATACTACCAAACACTGAGTTGTCACATGAAGGAGGTTTCTCTTACACTGCACCCAAACCAAGCAGAATCATGATGGAAATCTTCACCTTGAGGCGCAGCTGCGCTTTGTGAAGCATGTGAACGGGCAAAAGCTGGGCCGAGGCTGTTAGTTACACGATGGGCCGATGCCTACAGAGTACGACAGGATCGGCATTGTTCTTACCGCATACAACCAGCTGACAGTCACGTCGATGGCCGAGAGAGCAATTGCAGTACGACCGATGGTCTCAGTCGAGAGGCAGGTGCCTGTGCCTACGCCCCAAGCCACCGACAAGGGACGGCACTGCAAAGCGAAAATGAGTGCTGTGACGAGCGACCAAATCCCGACGACTGTCATCGACACAATCAAGGTGATGCGCACAGGGTGCATGTCGGCATTGTTGGCGAGTCGGTATAGAACGAGTCCCACGCCTAGTTTCGAGATGCCTGTCGCGAGAATGTAAACAATTTGGGCGAGGGTAAAGAACTTCCAGGAAGCAAAAACCATTAGTCCTTCTTGCAAGTTTATATCTTAAGGGGGGTCAGGGCGGACTTACTTTGGCAGCCGTCACAGCTTTCGCCATTTGTGTAATATCTGTAGGTGGCGGCAGTCCGATGCCATTGTCAATTGCGACAAGCTCGAAGGCGACAAAGATTAGAAACCCGACCTGTTCGTGTGTTAGCCAAACTTTGTTTGCGCTTGGACTCCCGCTGGGCGGTCTTGGTGGGTGGGTGAGCTCACAAAGGAAATGGCCATAGCAAAGTCGTCATAGCCGACGGCTCTGGTAATGCCACGGGACCAGAATCGCAATCCGACGGCGACGGCATTAATCGCCACGAAGGTCAGGCCGACGGGGTAGTACGCCTCTCGCGCCGCGCTCATTTTTCCAGAGTGTTCGTATCAACCAGCAAGGAAGAAAGGGCGTTGGGATAGGAAGACGGGCGGCATGGAAGATTTCATTCGGAGAGGTCTCGACAAAGGACGGAAACCGTTGGATTGGATGGCAGGAAAATGGCGGTTCTTAACGGACAGGTGTGCTTGAAGATCTTGCCAAAACCATTGCCCGGCAAAGTCACTCCAGTAACAAAAACAAGTGGTGCCATGGTTCAGGGTCCCGAACCGTTGCGATCCCTGCTTTAAAGGGGAGATTGTTCTCTTCCCCCCCCTTCTCTGCATTTAGCTCAGAGTTGCATCCAAACAATGAAGAAAAAGAAAAAAAATTTCCGCAGGTGCAAAACCTCGGTTCCTGATCACGTACACTAGTGTAACGGCGAGAGAATCCTCCGTAATCATACGAGGGGCGAGTTCAAGATGGTCTTCCCAAGCCAGTGGGTGCAACACTGGCTGTATAGCACCAATCCCTGTCCTATATGTCGTCTCATTCGTCACTGACTAAACTGTGAAGAAATCGTTAACCCACATGCATTTACGCCACGCTACGGAAGGCGGAACAGGATCCGGCACCTCGAACCTTGCATCCAGAATAGGTCTAAGGTGAAGATAGCTTCCAACATACCATCGGTTGCCCAATAGTGGACGTGACGTGCGCATAACGCGCCATGACGAGTTCGGAGTAGTCTTGTCGATCTCGATCAAGATTGTATTTCCCAACCCAACTGTTAGCACAGAGTACGAAGTAAGGCCTTAATGACAGCGGGATTAGTGGACTAGGCGGAACGTTTGGCTAGGAGCCGGGGACGCCACCCGGCCAGACTATGGTAGTAGCGTGGTGGACACTAGTGTAAATCACAAACCCGTCCGTTCCCTTTCCGTGTTCGGTAGTGCACTGTACTTCCTCTGTATGTAGTGTGGTTTGTACCTACTCCGAGGGGCTGGTTTCGCCCCCCCCTTTCGACCCCAGTCAATAATAACAAGAATTTCTGAAGAGCCCAATGGACTGGGTCTGACAGGGAGCCGTAATCGGTATTGAGCATCTTTGATGTGGAGGCAGTCCCGCTCCATCGGATCTTTCACCAGCGGCATTGCAGGCGTGCGGTAATTGTAATAGACTATATAAACTACACAAACTCTATAGAAAGAGCTTTACCTTCATCTTGAACATACTTCGTAAACTAGAAGCCCAGTACATTGGGCCGCTCCTCGTGGGGTTCAAGACCCTTGAAACGGCATTGATTTCGTGATTTCGCACGGTGGGTCTCGCCTCGCTAACAACTTGCATGACCAGGGTTTTCGAGAGAATTCGCAGAGGACCCACGTCTTAGTGAAACGGCGGCAGGGATATCGGATTTGCATACTCTCCTTCCTGTTTTAGTCGAGCAACAGGAGACCAATTTCATCCAGAATATGAGGGGTCGTTTTCAGGGGGATGAAGGCATCTACGGAGTACGAAGTACGAAGGGACACACACCGCATCAATTGTGCGAAGAAGAATAAAGAGAAGAAGAAGATAACGAGAAGCGGCGGCGGAACGAACATTGCCAAAAGACCCCATTGTAGTTTATTGTTTACGAAGTAGATCATAGGACATCTCATTCATGTACCAATACTAGGGCAGACCGTAAACTTCCGACAACATGCAGGAGGACACAGACCAGATGGGTCCGCCGTTGAGATGGGGCATAGTAAAATCTCCAAGATTTTGTCCGAAGAATTAAGCGAGGGAGGTACTTCATAGGATCAACCACGAAGGAAACTTTCGACGAAGCACCATACCACTGTAGGAAAAGAGACTCCTTTTCATTGGCCACTACCAGGATGAAGAAAATTAAACGGATTTTATGGGCTGGTTTTGTGAAGGGGAGCAGGGAGCGGGCCTCAGGGGAGAGATTGGGAATAGGAAATAATGAAGGAAATCGGGCAGGGTCCGTTGACGTGTATCCTCAACCCCGTGAGAGGCGGTCAGACAATTAGTGGGGTATATATGAAAGGCGAGTGGACTCCATTCAAGGTTGTTGGCTATCGAGCTATCCCCGCGTTCTTGTTCTTAGCCTCAATACCGAGTATCTTCATCGTCGCCAAAATGTCCACTTCCACTGACCTTCAAACCCTCCCTATGGTGCCTGAGGAGATCACTGCCTCATGGCTTGGATCTGTTCTGGGTCACAAGGTGAAATCTTTCGAGATCACCAACAGCATCTTGAACGCAACTGCTGGCAAAATCTTCATCACTGTCGCATACGAGGATGAGGACGGTGCAGCGACGCCTCGGCCCACGTATATCTGCCTCAAGGGAGGCTTCAACCCGGCTATGCTCGCCATGGAGGGCTACAGCGAAATCCTGAAGAAGATGTACTCTAAAGAAGTCGAGTTCTTCAACGTCGTCGCACCAACCTTGACCAACATCAACCTCCCCAAAGTCTGGAAGGCGGTGGAGAACCCCGAGCAGGGTCAGGGTATCTTGGTCATGGACGACTTGAGCAAAGCACACACTTTCGGCGACCCTGTGGAGGATTGGCCGGTCGAACGTGTCAAGGCCGGCGTCGAACAGCTCGCCGCTTTGCACGCCGGCACCTGGGGTGCTACCCCGACCAAAGAATACTCCTCCTATGAAGCTGTGATGCTCGGCCTTGCCTTGAACTGGGAAGCCATGGTCCTCAGCGACGATCGGCCGCCCATGCCGGAGGAGATTAGGAACCAGGAGCGCACGGTGGCGGCCCTCAAGAAGCACTTTACCACCAAAAACCCCAAGTTCGTCGCTGTATTGCACGGTGATCCTCACATCGGCAACACTTTTATCGATGCTGCTGGCAAGCCTTATTTCCTTGATTGGCAAACCCACTACATTGGAACCGCCTTCCACGACGTGACCTATTTCGTTCTCGGCGCGCTGTCTGTCGAGGACCGGAGAGCTCACGAGATCGAGATTTTCGACCATTATCTCAAGGCTTTGGCGAAGTTCGGCGGTCCAACCCTCTCGACTGACGACGAGGAGGTCATGACGGAGTACAAGAAGACGTCCATCTGTGGCATGGGATGGGTCCTGACTCCGTATCAAATGCAAGGCAAAGAGCGCGTCTTCGCCATGTGCAAGCGCTACAACGCCGCTATGGTGGATCACAAGACCATCGAACTTATCGAGTCGTTGCCTGAACTCTCGGAATAAAGTGGGATGATGTGTTTAATTCTACGAAGCAATGAAACAATTTTATCAAAGTCGTTGACATTTTGTTCCAAATCATGTGATGTCGTTCGTTGCACGTGATCTATCTTGTGGTGCTGGGACCGGGTTCAACGTTGTCAAAATTGTAGGGCATACCCAAGCTTAAGAATTGGACGAGTGCAAGAAGACAAGTTTCGCTCATAGTGATACAGACCTTAGTCAAGCGCCGTGCAAAAGATACATTCATGCTGAACTTTAGCTTGACGATTTAAATACAGATGTGGAACGCGTGCACTAGACCGCAAGCATCCTCTAACAGTGTCAGATGGAGAGGCAGGCTCAGGGGCAGTTACCAGTAGCGATGATAAAGGCGTAAAATAGGCAGAGGCCAGATGCATTACTAGCATACCTCATCTGATCGAGAAAGATATGCGGTGACAGTATTTGGTAGGAGGTTGAAGTGAAATTTTTAATTTTGAGCGCCCAGGCAGCCATTGTTTTTGTAATAGCAGTCTGCAGTCTGACCTATCACCATAGCTTCATCTACTCATGGAGCAGCGCCGTACCTTATGCGTATTTGCTTGATCTTTCTTTAGGACATGGGTTGTTTGGCAGAACTACTTGATATTTGGCGAGAGGGTAGCTCGCTAGGAAATGAGCTTAATATTTCTCTACTCGACCTTGCACCGATGTACGTGACCTCGAGGATACGCCTCCTCGCCGACTAGATGCGGCACTACCCGGCGAGGTTGTGACCTGTTTATACGGCCTTTCAAAGGATATTCACCATTATCTTGGGAAAACATGCGCCTGTTTACACATGTCATCAGAAATATCTTTCTGATTCTCTGCGGGGCATGGTTGTAGGCGATAACAGCTTCGCGTCCACTGATAGACGCGGGGCCGCGACATTCACAACGTGGGAGATTTGGAAACGAAGTAGAGTGAACAATTGATAATGGGTTCGAAGGTGAACAACATAACTAAGTTTCTAAGTAATCTTGCCCATGATCTCCGCGCAGGGGGTTTTGGGGGGACGCTAGGGAAGTCAGGAAGTATTATTGTAGGGCACTGTTGCCTTCCTCGGGCTCTTGTGTGATAAAGACTGCTTCTCCTAGAATCCTAAGACAGGCTGGTAGATATATCGTCTCCCTTATCATTGGGACAGGCCAGCCCAGGTATATGGCAGCAAAAGGCCATTTCCAGGTAATCGCCGCCGCTATGAATTCTATTCCACTAGGAGGACTCCACTATTCGGTTTATCTGGATGTTAATGTCCTGCCTTCTTTTGCCGACCGATCTCTTGGTTCTACCTCTACAGTCATATATTCCCATTGATTAACTGAACCCCTGCGCAGTTCGCCCGACGACGAGGCTGTTAGCCTGCGCCTTCGTGATTACCCCATTCAACCATCGCCTTTCTCAGGGTTTCCCAACAGGTTAGAATTGCAGTGCCCAATTCACACACGGTATTCGGCTTCACTGACCCAGAACAATACAAGGATAAAAGCAAGAGTAACGATTGAGCAAAATGGAAGGGAGATCCGCGTGGAGCGTGATAAAACTGTTGTAGGGCCTGTGTCTTGTCCAGGGGAGAGGGGTGCAACCGTGTAAGAGCCAGCTGTCTCAATTTACATATCTTCATAGTTGATTCGTTCGTCTCTACCGAGGTAAGCTATCATCTAATAGATTTATTAGCAGAAAAGGAGATGAGATCTCAGATGCCAGAGGAGGCCGCCTAGTCTACCGGTGTACATCCTTCTCAGCTTAGCCAAAATGGCTATGTAAATGTTCCGTGCAAGACGCTGCCACCTGCGAACATTGTGGCTTAGTCATAAAGAGTCATATTTGGCCCTTAATGATGGCCTGTGCGCTCCTGACCATTGGTATAGGCGTGTTAGTTGATTGTTAAGCGTTTGCCGACAGTATTCAGGTCCTGCCGTCTAGCTAGCCTATTGATGCCAGATCACTCCTCTCTCGCAACTTATATTGCCCAAGAAATGGAATTGGCATGGGGCCATATAGAGTTGGGATATCGTCCATAGTCCAATAACGGCGCGCAGCTCTTCGCATGTATGGCGCCGTTTTTTAAATGGGATGGAGAGGCCCTGGCTTTCTTGTGCCCCTACGGGTTGGTTTGCCAAGAAGGATGTCTTCACGAAACTGGGCGACTCGTTCGACGTGGTCGGGGTTCGACACGACTGCATCGTCACCAAATTCATTAGGCAGCTTTCATTGGAAGTATGATCTTCGACTGCTTCCTTCAGTCTGGCCTCATCGAAGAATTCGCGCGACTGGTCTGCTGCAACGAGATGGCCCCTCCGTATCTTTGTGAGATTGGGAATTGCCGTGCGTCACCCTCCAAAGCTTCCCTAGAAGTTCAACACACCGGTACTCGCCGAGGTTGAAGGGCTTTGCCATGTCTCTGCACCTCTGGTGTTCTGGTGTGACGACAAATACCTATGATATCAAAGCGAGGGAAACAGAAACAGAGAGCACAAATACGGAAACTAGGGAAAAGTCAGGCCAGGTCTTGGTAGGCTGCGCGGAATGAATTAGGCGGCGTTGGGTAGCAATGCAGGCAAAGCATGCATGTCGGCATTCGTGAACTTTGTGGAGGAGCCGCAATCAGTGGTGGAGGGGCATGATTGTGTAACCGAGCCGTCGGTCCTCATCTTCCAATGCGCGAAGCCGCGATTCAAGATCCTCAATTTCCGCTCACAAATTACGTCTATAGGATATACCTGTTGAATAAAGTCTTAGGAGTGAGGCAGAGAGGAGCGGAACAAAGGATTCATTCATAATCGCTGGCTAGGCCTCAAAGACCGTGTACTTGAAATCCGGTTCAAGAGAAACTCGACGCCGTCCCAGGACTGGGACAGGGTGGGGTGCACCGCCCAATACGCGACAAACTTGGGGCAATCAAAAATCCAGCAATGGCTGCAACCACTTTGCCGGTGATTTCTGTGGTTCCGGATCCGGAACCGTCCCCCTAGTGGGCGCCGTCCGTCCCTTAGTTCCGCCTTAAATGTTTCCTAGAATTGGGTTTTCAGGGTCTGACTCTTCTTTAATCTTGATCAGACGTGGGGGAAGTTAAACACAGAAGACGTGGCTATGAACGCATCACTCGGCTGATACAGCAGAGAACGGCAGGCTTCCACCATGATGAAGAGTCTGGCTAGGATGTACAGTCCCTCGAAAAGTCGCTCTACCACGTGGAGCATAAGCCCTGTAGGCAACCTTCCATCCTTACACTCCCTTTCGAGCCATCGATGCCAGAGCATCACCCCGCAGACTGGAAGCGGTAGTCCGACCAAGACCATTGAGGCGAGTCTCCAGCCAAGCCGTTCTCCCTCTGTGGGGAAGTGCGAGTTCCAGCATGCGAAGTGGCGATGTACAGCAGGAATGTAATATCAGCTGCGCTTTCTGGCAAGTGGTGGTACACGTCGTTGTTGATGACGAGCTGTACGCGGTTGAAATAAACGGCAGTCGGCCCTCGTCTCGCCAATTCGGCCATCTCCTCTGGGCTGGGATATCTGCTTGCTTTCAGGTGCGCGCGGACCGCGACATCCTTTGGTTTGTTCCAGTATAGCACATATGTGATGACGCTACATACGGCGAGGGCCGCCGTCATTATCTCGAGCTGCGCCGATGCGAGACCCTCGTTCCTCCTTAAAATAAGCTGTACCCAAAGCCACAAAACTTGCAGGACAGCAAACAGCTTCGTGATCCAGTCTCCTTTGCTCTTGTCCATGATCTCGTCTTCCGAGATGTTGGGCAATGACGGGATGATTCCACACTTTCGGGCATAGTGAAGCTGAGCGCCGTCCACGACCCAGGTGTTCCCGCTCAAAGCCATGAGATTTTTGAAGAAGGACCATGGCGAGTGGTATCCTATGCTGTTTACTGTTGCCGTCTTGATGGCTGTCTTAATTCGGTCTTTATTTGTGTGGTCAGATTGCCACTTGCCCATTGCTACCTTCGGTATTGGCCAGATAAACCACCTGTCCGGTCGGTGGTTGTCGAGCCAATTTTGAAGTTTGTTCTGCAACGTTGTTTGACCTTCGAGCCGCCCGGAGTCTGTGCTCGGAGAACGACGTCGCGTGGAAGGCGTATTAACATTCGGCGCGGGGGATTTGGCGAGAAGGGCCGCGCGTACACCAACATGACTCGCCTCCTCTTCCGCGCCCTCTAGCATATTTCTACCATCGGGTTGGTTGGGGCAGATCTCCCCCCGAGGCTGCTTTCCGACCTCGGCGGGTGTCTCTTGTGCAGAGGATATTAGCGTTGTCGGTATCGAGGTCTCCAAGTGGCCGTCAAAGTCGATCGTCCAGCCCCCCATGTTAGCCAAGAAGGCATGCTTGAGTGACCATTCCACTCCGTCCTCCTTGGCAAATTCTTCCATCTCGCCTCTGCCGTGGAGCGCGAAATAAAGACACATCATGGCTTTTCCGGTAAAGAGTTCGGGTCCGAGAAGAGCCATCATGAAGGATGACGTTTTGCATAGAAACAGATAGACGGCGAGAAAGGATTGCTCTACCCAGCCATTGGCGACGCCTTCAACAGGTACATTTTCGTGCAATACTGCCCATGTGCAGAGCAGCACAACGGCGAGACAGCTCCATGCAATGTCTAAAGTGCCCCTGATGTCTGGCTTGGAGACTATCCCGGGCTCTTCGGGTGGATCTGTGCAATTAAAATGGAAGATCTCCATGGTCGATTCGAACACGTGATGTGTCTCTTGCGGATGATGGCTGAAGGGGCATGGAGGCGGAACTAGATCGCTGCGAAACCATGGGGAAGAGGCCAATGTGTTTATAAATTTTTAAGGTGCCGTATGTCCCATAACTATAAGGAGGCCATTAGGATGCCAAATGAAGATGCTTGCGCTCAGGATCTAGACAGGATGCCCAACAACGGGCCTACCATAAGCACCTGTCGTCCCTCTCGTCGCAAACGATCACCGCAATTTAGGTTGTCTTACATGTGGTGGAATAGTATTGGTCCTAATTTCCAAGTTGCTACACGTTGACGAAAGTGGCGTTGAGAGGGATTGCTCATCCACTGTTTAAGGCAGCAATGAACTGCCTCCCTTGGACAAAATCCCGGTGATATAGGACCTGAGAAAATTCTTCCTGCCATGGTCGCACCTCATGTAGACATGATCAAAAGCACACCTGCATGAGAGTTACTTAATGCCCAAATACAAGACCCAGCCTATAATCAACAGCGCTCCTCAACTTACCCAAGGGGCCTACGCATCGGGAACACTCGGGAACGAGGGAGACAGGCAAGTCATGATGCAATTGGACATAGCTCTTGTTGCAATGGCCGTTGTGATCGGAAGAAGAAAACAACCAGCGCGAGCCCCTATTGGCTTAGAACGGATGCTGTCAGCTGTGTCATCTCCTTAGACGTCCCAATTTCGGGCCTCCTAATAATACCTCTGTTAACAGGATATCTACCTAAAGAGCCCTTTTCTGGGTACCACTGATACATATCTCCCCCCTCCACTCATCGCAGGATTAGAACTCTCTAAAAGGCCCCTGTTAACATGCTGAACCTCTAATAGCACTAGGCACCACCAAGTTCTCTATTTAACTAATAGTTGGGAGGAGCTCGAAAATAATGATGAGAAGCACTTATCCAACTAGCCAAACCTAATAATCACAACCTGAGCTTCCAAGGATCATCAGTAGCCTGTGAGATTAATCGGATTATTTTCGCGATCACCTGGTCTCCCTCTGTGCTGGCGAAAGACCTCCGCCGCAACCTGTTTATCAGCCCCCGTCAAGTCAATCACCTCGGGAGTCTGATGACTGTGCTCAAAGATGCAGTTGGCACACTCATTTCCGAACCAGTTGTCCAACACGATACAGCCACCAAACTGCCCACCGTTCGTTCTCGTGCAAGTTGTGTATGGAACGGCTGCCACGTTCCCTCGGCTGTAGCAGAGGATAGCGTCGACAGCGGCTGCGTCTCCGCGGTTGAGGCGTTGCAGGATCTGGCCCAGCACAAGCGGGTTGCCACTGAGAGTACTCGATGCGAAACTCGCGAGACTGCCGCGCGCACAGTATCTCGGACTGCCAGACGCAGAGCCGCGTCGTTTGTTTTGATCTCAATCAGAACGTCGGATGACCTCTCAGGATACTGCCAGATCACAGTGACAACGAATCCAGGCATGGTTGTAAGTCGCAATTCGCCCTGGTTCATTGAGTTAGAATCTCCTCACGCACACTTACACACACTGGGGCAAAATACCTCGGAGTTTTGGAAGATGTCCATTAGAAGAGGAGTATTTGGGTGGGCCTGGTTTGGCAGAAATTAATGAAAGGAGCTTGGTGGAAGAAAGAAGGAGAGAAGTTGGTATTGTCGGTGGGCGATGGACGGCTTTAGGTATTCCAGGACGCTCCCTCCATCCGCCCCTGCCACAACGGCAGAGTCTCGCAGGGAGGCATCCTAGACGAGTGCTATGCCGCGAATCTTCTACGCTTTCGACCACGGTTGGGATCGGATGGTGTCGGCGACGGGTCTTGTAGATTGTTAGCAGGAGATCAATCGATAGATGCGAAGTTGCTTGCCTTTGCGCTGCATGAGGTTTCTGCTCCGGGCGATTGCTCCCCCAGCCGACGTATCTGGTGTTTTTCTGATGGTCCGGCGGGCTTGTGGCAGTGGCTAAACCGGTTGGTGCGTCGTAATGGGGTGGGTGTGATCTGTTGTAGAAGCTCTTTAATGAATCTTACGTTCTACCTGAGTTCGACCCCATCCAATTCGGTATAGCCATTGGAACTGGGAGTTGCTGTCCCCTGTTCCGACCCGACGCGATGGCTTGGAGAGATTATTCCTTCATACTCGAAGACTTGGCCAGGCAGAGATAGCTTGAGTGTGTAGGGGATGCTGCCGACGTCACGGAGCGCAAGGCCCGATAGGCTCTTTGGTGGGTGATTCTCCTGACCCGGGCTGCTATAAGTAGACCTAGCGTCTTTATTTAGAGTGCCTCGGTAGATTGGGATCTTCAGCGACGCATCGTGGAGATTCTCGCTTTCCTTTGGCCCTTCGCCACTGACGGTCGTGCTCACGACTGATTCGTGGGAAATCGGCGAACAACTTCGATCTCCTTGAGGACACGTAGTGTCTTGCTGTGTGGCAAAAAATTCCTCCAATTCTCGAAGCTGGCGAGTTTGTCCGAGCGGCTGAGTGGAGTCGGAGGATGTCGCTGAGTCAACTGAGCTCCCCCTTGATGCTGTTCGCGAGGAATTCGCCATGGTCAATGAAATAAGACAAACAACCGCTATTCTATGCGTGAAGAAGACGGAGCTGCAAGATGTCTCTACTGAGAGGATTCTTATATATTCTGTGGGTTACTCAGGTTCGGCGGCCTCACGGTGACAATACTTGCTCAGAAGTCGGCCCTCCAGGCGTGGAAGGTCCTCATATGCGTCTTGCGCCCTCCTCACCGCAGCGGCGTCACCGCCCCGTGACCGCTGGAACAGGAGATGCTCAAGGTCAACCTCGTCTGCCTTCTTAGTTGAGTCCGTTATGCGGGCCCGCTTCTCCCCATCCTCGAAAGGGGCTTGTCAGAATCCATCCACCCCTTTCTTCCATTTGCCTGCATAGGAGCTCCCCTGCCTTGCAACCACAAACCACCTCTTGCCTTCCGAGTCTACCCCTCCGTGATGCCTGGCGCCTGCAACCCTACTATCCATGTGCGAAGTGGATTTACCCACTCCCCCCTTGACGACTCTGCCTCAAGTTCAGCCGTCGATGCAGGCTCAGCCAGCTTTAGGGGACTGTCTCATCCTGCTGAGGCCTTCTCGGCGGACAAATCATCCTTGACGGAACCGCAAGTCATTCGAGCCTTCACACCCACCCGTCCCTTACCAAGTTTCCTTTCGGCCCTTCCCACTGAGCATACAGTCTGCCTTAAGGCATGGCCACTTTAGCTCGCCATTCCGTATGGCCTCGTATTCCGCTTGGCGAAGTGCATGAGAATGCCTCATGAAACAGACATCGTTAATTCTCGCCGAGCCCATACTCGGCAACTGGGCAAATTCTCATTACCCGAGTGCGATCCTTCTATAACGCGCACCTCCACAAGCTCGTTCTCCATGTATGGCAGCGACTCATGCACACGCCGCATGAGTCCTACCCCTGTATTGAATGGCTGTTCCCACGCGGTTTAGCCAGCTCCATACATCCCAGAAACGCCTCCTTCCCGCTGCCCTGGCCTCTGATCTATTCCCAGGTGATTGCCGCCCAGTTAGTTAGGAAATTGTACCCCGTCTTCTCATGAACCTGGGCCACGGCTTCTTGGTGGGATCATGTACCCCCCGAGCCCGCCTCCTTCGGAACGACGGCTTTCGGCTTCCATCGGGCGGCCATGCAAGCGAAGATCTATTGCCAGGCGGAGAGGGTTGAGTCAAACGATGCCAGTGTATGGACCAGGTTGATTCTCAAAAAACCCCCCCCTCTCTCAGCGATGACAGAAACACGTCCAGCTAAGAGCGTCAACCTACCGGCTCCCTAGCCAGCCTCCCATGCATTTAAATTCAATCGATGTTGCCAAGCTTCACCGTGTCGTCCGGGTCCGATTGACCTGACGTCCCGAATTCTATCGTTCATATGCCACCAGGATTCCGCACTACTCACTCACTCCCTCACCCAGTCACTCTTACCGGGGATTTTCTGTTGTCGAAGAGCTCTTATTCGATTAATTTTGTGAAATCCCGATCCTTCAAAGTGTCCCAAGATACATCACAATTCTTTCAGTTCTTTTCGTTTTTTCCCTCTCTCCTCGCTCTTAAGAACTTCTCCGTGAACAGATGACGTGGAGTTTTCCTGAGCAGCAAGTGCACGGGCCCCGTGAAAATTCGGGCTGACGGCAAATCCCGAAGAATTTCCGACACGTCAACGCGGTCCTTCCTACTGTACTACTTCAAAGACCAACCCCCATCCGCTCTTACACCTCGACAGCAACACAGCCGCCATGGCAGATCCACCCCGGTCAAAGGTCATTGAAGAGAATCTTATTAGGAAAGGTCTTGATGCCTTCCGTGCTTCGTTTAATTCGGTCTGTGAAGACCAGAACAGTCCTTACACTCCAGACTCACTGGATCGGCTTAGCTAAGAGACTCAGCTATCTCGATTTACATATCTTCATGGTTGATTTGTTCATCTATACCGAGGTAAGCTATCATCTAATAGATTTATTAGCAGAAAAGGAGATGAGGTCTTAGATGCTAGAGGAGGCTGCCTGGTCTACCTGTGTACATCCCTCTCAGTTTAGGATTTCTTATTTTTACCTACTTTATAGGGCTGCACCTTGCTCAGAATAACAATCATGTGTCCGTAATATATTACGTGGCAATTTGTAAATTTGGAGCTCTGACTTTCTTGGCGGATTTAACGAAGATAACTTCTATGCATCTCCTAGCCCCTAGTGATAATATAATCTATAGGAGACCTTCGTTCATGCGACTTCTATTATACCATGTCCTGTTATTTTCACTTGACGCTGAAAAGATACTAGTTTGCCTTGGGCCACCTTCCCCGACACCTCTTTACGACATCCCCCATTTCAAACAGAAGGACAAGGGCGTTCCGAGTTATGTCGGGATCCATGGAGCCCGTTGTCTCTGTCAATGATATCAAGGAACGCTGTACTCCAATATTCGAAGGCGTAGACTTCAAGCTCATTGGCTGGGTCGGACTCTTCGGCTCCTTCTCCCGAGGTAGACAGACAACCGAGAGTGATGTTGATCTGCTGATCGGATTCAACGAGGGGACATCTGGAGATGATATATATCACATGGAGGATCTCAAGGAACCGTTGGCGGCATCTCTGAAGCGTGACGTTGATATTATTTACATGCGCTACCAACAACCTCTTGACTTTCTTAGGTCACAAGCCCTGCTGACCGCAATAACGCTATATGAGACTGGTAGCTGGCTGAAGGATAATCAACCTCAAGCGGAGACACTCTTGGTCGATGCGCACACCAGGTATAAGAAGTCGTTGCAGTTAGCAAATGGGATCTCGGAACGCGTGTCCACATTGACCGAGAAGGTGAGTCGGTTTCTCCCTCTCTCTCTATCTCTCTCCCTCCCCCCCTTTTTTCTTTCTTTCTTTCTTTCTTTTTCTTTTCTTTTTTTTTCCATTCCATTTTATTTTTTCGGTTCTCATATTGCCAACAAATCGCCTTCAGGATTTTCTTGCGAGTATGGTGACTGCGGGTGAACTAGTTGACGAAGCGGAAAACTTGGTACGAGCTTTGCGGTCAGAGAATCCCGATGCCCGAGGAATTGACTCCTATTTTGACGTTCTTTATAACTGGGTTACACCATTCTCGGAGATTGCATGTCGGTTAAAGAAGGGCGGAATCACGGCTCTCGAAGCGTCGGACGAGCATTTGCTGTGGCAGATCCTGACGAAGACGATACCAGCTGCTGCAAGGACTTTACGATATGTGTGCATGCCAGTTCTAGAAGAAACCTTGAGGATTGCCAAGATCGAATATACCGAATACCACGAGTAGTTCAACCGATTGATTTAATTTAGTCGCTCCAGAGCCCTGGTGACTACCTCTCCCGTTTACTATGCTGCCGTCAATCTTTGAGGTCTTGTTATTTTTCTGCGGATTTCTGGGGTTTGTTTGACCGACACCAATTATAGAGTTTGCTGTGAGTTTCTGAGCTGCGCCATTAGACACGGAACTGACACCCTCCCTGTGGTGCCAGAAACCGCTTGAGCTTTTCCTAAGAGCATGCGTCACACTCTATCAAGAACATCACCCCATTTGATTCAAGTATAGATGCGAAGGACCATCAACTTTTTGTCCTGGGATCAGAAATCAAGGTTGCAAGATGGTAATAATAGGTATACCGATAAGGGGACATTCCCCGGACCGAGAAAGCCGAAAACAAAATTATCTCTGTGACTCTCTCCTTGAGCCATCTTGGATAACAACCTCTGCCAGGCTCAGGCGAGTTTTACCCTGCGAGAGTGACCCGGTTGCTTTGTCCCCTCTCACCACGCCTCCAAACACAACAAAGGAAACTGAAAATTCTTCATTCTTTTCAGGTTTAGAGCCCAAACTCCCGACAATGGTATACAAATCGGGAGCCCATCTAGATACCTCTTCCGCCGGTAAATGCTGCTCCCACGAGTAGTCGATATTCGAAGAGCGAAATGCAAGAGCTATCTCCATGACACGAAAACATATCTCCTCGAGATCGGTGAGCGCAGCTTGTCGCTTGGATTTGTCAGCTTTGCCAGGAAGAAAGGCGGACATAACCTCCAACATCTCGCAAGCAATCGTATTCGAGTAGAGGTGTTTTTTGCCCTGAAGAGATTCTCCAGCTTTGATGGTGGCGATTCGCCACTCTTTGATAACGGATTCTATTTCTCAATGCTCGGTTACTACATGGTACACTTCGGTACTGATGAGGAAGAAAATGCGCCACATACCTTCGCACGCCGTGCGGTGTCTCAGCCGGTCTTCTATTGCCCAAAGGTGGCTCTTATATCTTATATGATCGTTGATTCCAAATAGGAACGAGCAGGGAGGATGGAAATTCCTGTGCAAGAGGCCGGCGATTACCGACCGTAGAAAAAGCTCCTTCACCTCGGATGATGCATCTTGTATCGGATCGGGTAACGAACGAAGACCCGAGTCAATACAGAGGTGTGCTCTTACAAACTGAAGGATGTCGCTTTTAAGCATCACGAACTGCCGCTGGACTTCTCCGTCATCAGGGCTGTTATCCTTCCTCTTGGCCTTCAGCATTATTTTCTGGAGGCTGTTCATTTTGGCGGTTTGCTCTGCAAGCCGCCTCCTCAGGGCATTGTTCTCATTCCTCTCGCTCTCCAGCAATTTCTGGAGGTTTTGAGCAACGAGTCTGAGCTCGCCACCCTCGGCTGTAGGCGGCGCTTCGGTGGCCTGGATCCCCCTGTCTTGCTTAGGGGTCGGAGTTTCCTTGGGTGTGCGATTCGGGTCGGCCACTTGAGAGTACTGCAGATATTCAGTACATTACTACATCTGCAAGGCTATTATCGGGAGGATGATGGAGGCCGCCATACTTACAGATAAGGCCTGGGAGCAAGTCGTCACGAGGCCCTGAATCTTAGGCATGAAATACCCCTGGCGTTCCCCCGAATCTCCGCCTTGGTCCTCAGTGTTTGTTGGAGCAGTGTTTGTGGAAGTTCTGGCAAGGCCTGGAGGACGCTCGACAGGAGAGACTGGTACGACATTTGACATCCACGCATGAGTGAATTGACCAAATTCATGTCTAAAGTTCTTTAATTCCAGAAGAACCTCTTGTTGAACCTCCGTGAATTGAATGGCCGGGTCTACTCTACCCTCTGGTGTCGGGGCTTCTGCGGATTGCGACATGACCTTGGAAGCTATAGCTCAATTTGTGGCTGAAATAACTGAATTTCAGGGATGGTGAGAAGGTAGTTCGATCTCGGATTTCGACAAATTCGAACTGGCTGTAGGTGAATCTCCACCCCCTTTATAACTAATTTACGCTCTTCGCACCTTCAGCCCTCAAACTCTTCGGCCCATCCCGTGAGGTCCATGAGGGTCTGTTTACATCGCGATGCAAACCTATTTCATATAGTAGGTTTACCTTAGATGAACTAACCATCGAAGACACCGGGATAAGTCCGGCCACTTTAGCTCCGGGCCGAGGATTTTATTTGAACAGACCGAGAGCCAACCGGTGAAAAACACTCCGCGCCGTTCCGACTGGTGATGCGAGTTCAAAGGTCGGAGATTCCAGTTACTAGACTCGAACGGCAAATAGAAGAGGAGCGTATAGATCCGAACCAAAAACAATCCGGTACTATCTTGAAAGATGGTAAGCACTATTAGCTGGCCTCCGAACTCCCTGGCCATGATACGCGTGTCTCGAGATGGTGGATAGCTACCGGGCCGGGCCTCAAACTTAGGTATCATGCCTTGGAATTCTACGGCGGTCTTTCATATGAAAACAAGGGAGCACGTGTGACGAGAAAGTTAATTTATGAATTATAGCGGACTCATTTCCCCACAAACAAGTATATATGACAGTCTGGGGTGCCCACCTGCGTTTCCATAGGACCTAGAGATTTATTCTTTATTGAAGTAACTGCGAAAGTACGTAAGGCCATCTCTCCAATACTTCTTTTAAACCCAATACTTTTTTTCCGTTTTGCCTTTTTTACACCAGGTCGCAACAAGATGGATCCTCCCGGATATTCAACGGGAAGAAACGAAACAGAGGGTGACATCCTCGTCATTGCTCTCGACTTCGGAACCACTTTCAGTGGGTATGTGTCTTTCTCACCGTCCCGTTTCGTCGATCCCGGGGCTCTGCCGTTCGTCTTTATTCTGCGTCTAACCTCTAGTATGCCACTCACAGGATCGCTTATGCCTTCTCAACCGAACCTGAAGAGATTTATCCCATTACAAACTGGCCCGGTGGTGAAGACCGAATCGCACCTAAGACCCCAACGGCTATTCGATATGGCAAGAACCTGGACGTGAAATGGGGATATCAACTAGACCTAACCCTATCTGATAACATTACCGGCCTCAAGCTCCTTCTGGACCCGGACCAGAAACGGCCATATTACATCCCAACTGATGTTAAAGCAGAGATGGCCAAACTCCCCAAATCGGTCTTGGATGTTGCTGCCGATTACATGAAGGCTATATTTAATCATGCTCTCAACGAGATAAAATCAGATGCCATCGACCCTAGTTTCATCGCCTGCTACAGAAAGAAATTTATGCTTACCGTCCCTGCCGTTTGGTCGGACAAGGCGAAAGATCTGACACTTCGGGTACGACTGAACTCCCATCCTTCCTTGCTTAGTTGGTGAGGAGAGGTTCTCACTGTCAATATCGTAGGCTGCGAAAACGGCGGGAATTTGTCCAGTGGAAATGATTACGGAGCCAGAAGCCGCCTCGCTCTATACTCTGCATTCCATGAAAAACAGAGGCCTCAAGGTAAAGTCCCCAGGATGAGTTATTGAAACCACATATTGGAGATCTTATGTGTGTATTGACTACAAGGCTTTACCTAACCTAGGCGGGTGACGCAATCGTGGTTTGTGACGCAGGAGGCGGGACAGTCGACCTTGTGTCCTACGAAATCCTCAGTTTGGACCCCTTCGAACTAAAGGCATTGACAGCTCCATCTGGTAAGAGTTCTCCGTTGTGGCATCCCTCTTTCCAGCCTCCCCCTTTCCCTTGTTCCATTTGCTTGTCTCCATTTCAGCCTCTCCTCTTTGTCTTCTGGACATTGACCGGGAACATGAGAACTAAGCATCAGTAATAGGAGGCATTTGCGGGTCGATGATGGTTAATAAACTCTTCGAGGAAGAGATAAAGAAGGCGGTAGGAGATAGCGTATACGGCGAGTTGAAGAAGACCTCCGCGTATCGGTGCGCTCTGAGAGACTTCGACGGTGCCATCAAACCCGCCTTCCGAGGTAAAAACGACCCGGACAGATTTGTGAGCTTTCCCATGGCGGGGTTGAAAGATAACCCTGATCACGGGCTCCTAAGTAACTCAATGACTTTGTCTGGGTGAGTTTTTCCTGTGAACGAGAAGCAGAGGGCCCAGCGGTTGGTCAAATGAGCCCGACTAATAAGAATCCCCCAGAGATACCATGTTTCGCATCTTCGATCCCATCACCAGGGAGATTGAGAGACTCGTTTCTGAGCAAGTGGCCAGTGTCCGTATGGAACAGTTGCAGCTGAAATCCAAGGCAAAGGGAGTAGTGAAGGTGAGCCCTAACTTTCTACATTAGGAGGGCTCTCTATGCTGCTCACCACGCCCTTGTGCAAAGCTGACGAGCGTTTCTTTTGTTTGCAGGCCATATTTCTTGTTGGAGGTTTCGGATCTAGCGCATATTTGAAGGAAGTGATCGGAAAATCGAATCCTGGTATTCTTGTTGTCCAACCTCGAGAAGCGTAAGTGTTTCTGTTCAAGGATAACGTAAACTAATTACTGACAAAATTAACCAAAATGAAGCTGGTCTGCAATCGTGAGGTAACTATAATCCTGCACCCCCAGAAAACAAAAAAATATTTAGAAATATTCTTCAGTCTGTCTGACAAGTATTTCTTAGGGGGGCCGTCATGAGCAAGCTGGGCATTGCCCCAGTAGTCAAAACCACCAAGGCGCCCAAACACTATGGCACGAGTGCCAATTCTAAGTGGAACTCTTCAAGAGACCGCGGCCAACGCAAGATATGGGATAGCTGGGAGGAGGTACGCAAATGCGAAACTATGAGTTGGTTTATCTACAAGGTAAGCTGAGATTATCTCGGCAACAGCCCCATGTCAACAAGGCCACCCAGTAATCCGGCCGGCATAAGTCAAGAAACGCCCGAAAGACTAACAGTATGGCGTCTCAGGGTGAGGATTTGATCAGAAGCAAGAAGATAAAGCTTCCTTTCTACCGAAATTTGAAGGGAACTTATCCCAAGAGCCGGGATCTTCACTTTGTTGACCACCTGTACGAATGCAATGCTCTCCTGGCCCCAACGCATCCTAACGGAGGTACGTGAGATGATGTGCATTCGCACTTTCATTGATCCAATCGCAGAAAGGCCTATACAATGCTAATGTATTACCGAGCTATATAGTCAGGGTAAATTGCACCTTAACGTCAGACCTCAGCGCCGTGCCACGTACTTCCTTCACTATCAAACAGCGACCGTCTGATGGAGAATTTTATACCGAGGTCCACTATTACCTCGTAATCGAGAATGATTCATCCGGGTTGATGAAATTTTCTCTCGAGGTCGATGGGAGGGAGTGTGGAACAGTGAACGCAAAGTATTGATTGCACTCCGCCGTCCGACAACCACCGATCGCATAAGCCAAGACAGCCTTCGATAAATCAGTCCTTGGCAATTTATAAACGCCATTTTGCACGATATCTTTACCAACAGAAGTAGGCCTTATTAGTTAATATATTTAATCTCCTTGTGCAGTTTGATCCACGTCTGAAGTCCGGGCAGGTCGCCTCCAAGTCAAATTTCGCAGTCTCTCCTCCACGAATAACATCGCCTTCGAAATGCGTGAACTATTTTAGGAACATTTCGTGATTCTTCCGATGAGGGACGGCGTAGCTGGGTAGAGTAAATACAGCGTAGGATATATCCCAGGCGAAAAGCCTTTGTCTCTTACAATACCATACCCTTGACCTGCGCTGTCTTGGCAACATTGATATTTCGGATCAGGAGGATCCAGATGAAGGATAGGGCCATGGTTCCAGTGCCAGCGGCAAGCATTCTCGTCTGGGCATGGCCGTATGCTTCCTGGATACCCAGCCTCTCGGGAGTCCCAACTTCGTAACTGAGCTGGACATCCAAACTGTTATAAATGTCCTCCACATCCGGAAGGGCGGACTCGGGAAGATTCCTCTCCAGGGCCTTCCTGAATGTGTTCGTCCAGATTGCACCAGAGATTGTATTACCCACAGCCCCTCCAACATTGCCAGCCACGTACAGAAGAGCCAAGCCAGCGGCGATATGCTGATGGTCGACGGCAGCCAAAACGGCGATTTGTTCACAAATGATGAAGATGCTTCCGCCGACGGAGATGAAGACTTGACACATGACGATATAGCCGATGTATCCGTTGGGGCGTCGGAAATATATCATCAAGCCCTGAGCGAGGATATAGAGTGGAACGGCAAAGAAGAGAATCCACTTGAAATAGCCCGTCTTGCGAATCAGCAAACCGACGAACAGCAAGAGTACTCCAGAGACCACATCAAATGTGCTGCCGACGTAACCCGCCTTGGATACGCTCAAGTTATTAACCACCTGCAAGAAGGAGGTGAAGTAGCTGTTCCAACAGTAATATGAAATCTGGTAAGTCATGCAGAGGAGGCAGCCCCCAATCACGGTCCGATCGGACAAGAGACTGAAGTTGATGAACGGCTTGGGTGCGAGCATGGCTTCATAGACACCGAACATGGTCAGTACTGCGAACCCGACTACTATCATGGCAATTATGTAGCCTGACGACCAGCCCTTGGGCGCAGTGTCTGCTAGAGTAAACGGAAGCAAAAACACCGTGAGGCCGCTGGCGAACAAAATGACTCCGAGAGCTAACGAAAGAGAGGATTTAGTACGTTCTAACAACACTTGCTCTGGGAGGTAATAGAGGCGCATTGCTCACCGTCAAACTCTACAATATAATGCTGGACATTTTGGAGAAGCGTCCTGCCGCTCCTTTCCCTGAATAGGATGCCCTGCTTCTTCGCTTTGTGCAGGTTCACCTTCAAGACCGCGAATAAGGGCGCAGAGACGAAAGGCAGGATAATGGCAAAACACCCGAATCCCCATCGCCAGTTGACATGGGAATAAAAGTCTTCAGAAGCCTTCGGCCCAGCGAAAGCCGTTATCATGTACGGAGATGACGTGAAAGCATATGCCAACCCACGATTCTTCAGTTTTGACGCGTCAGCTGTGATCACATCCACGCTATACGTCATACCTCCGAAGCCGATCGTGTAAAAAACCTGATGAATCCGTTAGATTTTGCTTTCGCTCTCCATTGCTATTTCTGGTCAGACCTGGCGTATCGGGGCATACCTCCGCGGCACAGAATGTGGAGATTCCATGGCTGGTTGCCATGAGAACCAAGCCCAGCGTAGCGAAAGCTGTCATGACAAGAAAGCCCTCGGCCCGGCCCCAAACATCCAACAGCTTCGCCAGGGGAATGTAAATCGCAGCGGACATGGCATTCGCAACGATGTAAATGACAGTCAACAACGAATGATTTTCGAAATCGCTCGTGACATAGGGGATCAAATTGTAGAGAATCGAGGCCTGAAACGCGTTGACGAAGTAGAGTAACCACATACTATATAGGCCAGGAACGGAATCTGTCAGCTGGATAATCCTAGAGTAAAAATAATCTACTTGTGGAAATACCTACAGGAGGAAGACGGAAACAAGTGAGGCCTTAGACCAGGTCAAGGTAACAGCCTCGATTGTCTTGACACCCTGTTGAGCATCTCCGGAGGGGAGTTCTGGCCATGGCTTCAAATCAGTGTCGTTTTCCCTGGCCGCGGGATCGTTGGTTCCTGCGACATTCTTGTTCTCGTCGAGTGTATGTATAGCGATTTCAGTCGCCGCCTCCTCAGCCGTCGTTCGGCGGAAGCCTGCACGCAGCTTAGGAATCACTGCCATTTTTTCGTTTGCCTAATTCGCAAGACGTGAAAGAGAACATGAGGATATTGGGGAGTTATGGAAAACGGCGAAACTTCAAAAGCAGGAAAATCATCCCCCGTAAATAAAAACAAAAAGTTCTTTCCCCCAGAGCTACAGGACTACCCTCCAGTCGCAAAGTGTGGTCATTACGAATAAATTCCACCCGGCGGATATTGCACCACATTTTCGCGGGGGTTGACGATGGAGCCCAAGGTGCATCTGATAAGATTAGATCGAATCACGAATCCTGACAACGGAAAAACGGCACATAGATGTCAACGATGCATCGGGTTTGGGTCTAGCTTGTCATCCCACCACGCTCTCATTGGCTAGTTAGATTTCATTCTCTGTCAACTATCGAACAAACTAAGCTTAAAATGGAATCTGCCACTCCATTCGAGCCCAGACCCTGGGAACGTGTGCAACCATTTCGAAGCGGAGTCGTCCTGGAGCTCGAATGACGCCAGAGCTTGGAAAGGTTTGAAGGATTCGACAGATTTGAGAGATCCGCCTCACAATCCCACCATCGTCTCACTAGTTACATAATAGTTCTACCAAGACTGAATCAGCTCACGACGACAACTACTGAAACAGGTTTTGAGTCCTGCTGCTTCGCCGTTCTTGGAAGTCTAAACTGGGGCCTCCACCTCGATGTTGGACAGCCTAGTAACTGGGAAGACAGTGGTGGTGCGAGACCGGAGGACCCCAGAATTCTCAAGGGTGACTGACTTCCCTGGCTATCCATGCAAGCCAGGCCAGTCGGCTCTTGCTAGGTCGTCTCTCGATTGAATCGATCTCGTCTATCGGAATACTTTCATACGATGTGGCGCGACAGGAAAGTTGTCCATATTTCTCTGACCTCTTGATGGACAGCGCTCCCTTGAATGTCCAGTATCGACTATCAGCGAACTTCTCCGCTCAGCTGCGTCTTTAAACTAACGATTGAGACCTACCCAAAAGTTCGTCTCTGGGAATATCCCCTTCTTTTCACATCATACGATGGATATTAACATGGAACGTGAAGCGCGCATTCCCGGACCACTCGTGATAAGGCTCTCAGAACCCACAATCCCGCCAGCAAAAGGATAACCTTGGAATGAACTTTCTTTCTTCCTACTTTAGTACGACCGCGGATACTTGGACATTGGTGATGCTACTGTATTGTCATTAGTTCTCTTTGACCTAGGCTCTACGAGGACGAGACGGCGCCTTCAACTTATTATTGAAACGGATTAAACGGATTAAATAGAAGCCAGAACTACATCATGACGCTGAATACTTTATATATCCGTATTGGCGGTGAGTAATACTGCAATAGGTCAAGTGTAGGTTCAAGTCTAGTCCTTTGAGTGATGCTCTCAGCCCCGCTTGCAACGATATTGCAACTACCGAAGGCACTCTCAAGGTTGATCTGGGTTAGTCAGGGAAGACCACCCAAGCCATTGCTGGCTTTAGTATGTCTCTCGATCTGGTTAACACATTGATGATCAACCGCCGGCTTTAGCACACTTCTACGGGACGCTAGGGTCAAAAACTACTTTGCCTGCTCTACTCCTGCGAGGATGCTCCCTCATCCCGGCTTCACGATGAATCCGTCAATCTGAGACAACGTCCTTGGACCCTTGAAAATGCTAGGAATCGTAGTAAAGCAGCCGGATCAAAGGGCGGACGGGTCCCTGGAAGTTGAAAAGAATATTTTTGAAGATTGGGCGGCACGGTTGAGGTCAAAGTTGGATTACCAGCTGGACCTTTCCGTCTCTGCTCAGGCCATCATGGATGTAAATAACATGTAAGACACCTTTCGGGTTTCCCAAGGCTTCCGAGAAGTAATGTCGTCGCACTGCGTCTTTAAACCTCTACCCACTGCTGATTTCATATTCGGTCGAAGGAAATTATCTTCAAACTGTGGACAAACTTCCCCTAGGCTAGCTGGGTGCTTTAGCACGACTCCTCCACCTCCCCCTCGCTTGAACACTACATCTGAAACCAAGAGCGAACTACATAAAGTTTGATTTAACAAATGAATAGTCAGACCGGCTAGCCTAAGGACACAAATCATTGTTCATTACAACACCGGTGTGCATTGCCTCCAAGAGTGAAGAGTAGACCGAGACTGAACCAAGATCCCACCGCTTAGGACTTCCCAATTGAACATACAGCATGATTCCCCCGACCACGCACATCTGCAAGGACGAAGGTGCTTAAAGTTATCCACGGCAACTTCTTGGTCACAGATCCGGGGTCCAGGAAACAGAAGAGCAAAAGAACTTAACAAGGTTTGCAGGGTGACCTCCCACAGCAGCTATAACAATCCCTCAGAACCCTGGCGCAAAGTCCGTTGCAGTTCGGGCTGCCACCGCAAGTTGGATCGCAGTTCCACTTTTGTCGACAGGCAATAGCGCATGCCCATTGCTGGTATGAGTTGCAAGCTTGACGAGCTGCGGGAGTATGTTGCATCAGTGGCAGGCTCCCGGCTGATAAACCGAGGTTCGAACGCGTCAAAAAGGAAATTTCATGACATCGAGCCTACCTTCAAGAACATTTCCCTCGCCTTCCGCAACTGACGCCGCAGCTCCCCAGGCAAGTAGCCCCGACGCGAGCACGAGAAGAGACAACTTCATTGGTAGTGGGAAAAGTGATTTTGTTTCGGCTAATCCGATCAGGTGGTTGTAATAGCGAAAAGGAGGATGGTGAATAAAGGAAAGAGAAAAGAAGGTTGCAAGTCTCTGAGCCTCTATAGTCTGTGCTTTTTATACCAGAGCTGGCCCCTTGTGTTTCTTTATCTTGGTGGACAGACAAGTGGGATGGATCTCATCTTGATGCGTTTCCACGCATACGCTCAGCCCTACAGCGAATCGGTGTCATATATTTCCCGGCTTATGTGACCCATATAACCCTTACACCCACGACGTCAACTCAAATTTGGTCGAAGAAAAGGAGTCAGAGGTCAGCAGGGATTTTACATGCTGATCAATGCCTAGAATGAAATAATCCCGACAATCAGGATTAGTGATATTAATGCAGCATAGCCCAGCCTCATCATCCTGTATCCAGTAAACAGGTGGAGAGATGACGACCGTAAGTTAAATTAGCTGTCCGGCGAGGTTCTTGTTCCTCGCAAGTCTCTTCAAGGGGCTGTACGGAGGTGATGTGATATGGAGCATTAGTAGACTACCAATAATCATTCGTCTTGAGCAAGGGACAAAGATGGTATGGTGTGCGAAGAGAACCCCAACTCCCAAGAGTGCTAATAATAGCATTGCTTGAGCGTATGAGATCATTGAGATGGTTGCTCTCTCTCTCTCTCCTCCTTGGTGGTTTGTTGATCCTGTTTAACCTATCGTGCCGTAATGTTTCGAGTTATTGCGCTACTTGACCTCAGAGAGGCGACGTGCCGTTCCTTTGGACCACAGATCTATTCTATAAGAGCACAAGCACTGCGGGTGATCATGTACTTTATAGGTCAGGAAGTGTAGAGCGGCTACCGGGGACACTGTTAGCCAAGGTCGCATCCCACTGACACCACGAGACTTCAGACAGTTAGGCTTAACCTTTTCACGACCGAGCTCATAGCAGGAATGTGGCCTTGAGGATCGAGTGGACACCTCGTCCAGTTCTACTGCCAAGTGTTGTTTAGAAAAATCATAGCCTTGATGGCCAGCTACGGAGTGATATTCCACATCACACGCTGTACGGGCTCATCGTCAGACCCAAAATGCATATCCTTCCGGTATCCAATATTGTTTTCTAGCCGAAGAGAATCTTGGTAACGGACAATATTCTTGATCCGCCTGCAACATTCATTTCATAATGAACCATTCAATATCGTACACCCTGAGAGATGGCATCGGTAATATCGAATAGTTGATCTAGTTAGTTAACAGGCGGACACAGACAGCTCTGGGACGAGGAGGTAACCCCTGCACGGATCGGGCTTTTTTTGTATGAATCGAGATCATCCCTATCGTCTACATGGGGACCATGAGGATGTTGAGGATAAACGTGCCAAGTTCCCTCCGCCAGACACGCCGCCGACACGAATTCGACCCAGATATCAGCCCAATAGAGAGAATAGCTTCCCTTTTTTCTAACTCGATCTCATTTCTTCGCCCTCTCTTTACCGATCCTTACCTCCATGATGATGTTTTATAGTAGACAGAGTGAAAAGTGGCCAGTGCCGTGTGTAGAACTGGTCTTGGATCTGAAGATGACGAGTTTGACCCGGAGCGACTCTCCCGAGAGAGAATGCGAGACTGTGAGGAACTATAGGCTAGGAATCGGTATTGCTATTGATGCTTGTTCATCTCGGAATCCATCAGGCTACATCCTGCGATATCTGGGGTTTGGTTTCCAGAGATCAGGTTTGCGTTCATAGGGAGTCTATCACCACGGGCAGAGCCGCGGCAAATGGAATGGTACGTATCGAAATGGTAGAACTATACCGAGGACTGGGAGGCAGGGGCCGAGAATGGAACTTTGGTGGGGAATGTCCATCATCCATTCTTCTGACGGCGAGATGGTGAATTCTACTTCGAGTACTAGATATCGAGTCAATTGAGACATCCATGGAAATTCCTGGTAGATCCTTCAATTCAGATCCATTCAGAGCGAGACGGGTTTTCATCCCAAGCCAAATTCCACGCCCCCAGCTCAGGCAGCTTTAACTCCACCCTAGTGCCTAGTTACGGTATGCAGGAGTCTCCCGTCTCCATAATTATAGGAGTCGACGTCCAGTCTAAGCAAGGAAGAGATCGCTCCCCTGAAGCTTAATTTCACCCATGCCAAGGCACTTGTTTCAGAGGGTTAAAACGAAGGTAAAAGGGAGTTCGCATATTAGTTTAAGAAATGTCGAGAGAGATGCTTCTAAACCCGGCAGCTAAAATAGCCGCCTCCAATCTCGAGATATAGTCGTGCTCGTCAAGCTAGAATCCACGGGGGCTCACAGAGCCGGTCCCTCACTATCCCATCCCTCTATGCATTGGCGACTAACTTGGTATCCAATACACATAGGTCTTAGGGCTTACGTCCCCATATAACCTTAATGCGGTAGTAACCATGATTCCTGCGGTCGTGGACCTCACGGCGGAACATGGCGTTGAAGACGGCAAACTGCTCCCTAGACCACCCAAGGATGCTGGTTACGAAGGTGAGGAAACCCTCAGGGTCACCCGTCGCGAAAATCTCTCCGTATAGCCCCATCTCCTTCAGTTTGGCGTCTTTAGGCCAGGGGCTCATCGGACACTTCAAAGTTGTCGTGTTAGGCCACCACTCTGTCACCGTCATCGGAACGAAGCTGGTAACGTACCTTGTAGTTCCACTCCTGCAAGTCGACGAACCCGGCCTCCTCCATGACCTTCCTTTGAATACCGTCCCGAACAACTGTAAACGTACGCTCAGTCTTCTTGGAACCCTCGACGAAGATGTCGCCCCACTGGCCCATGGCCATCTGGGGCGTGATGGTGCCGTCGTCGCTAACGATATAAGGACAGGCTTCGAAACTCTCAAGGTAGCCGCCAGGTTTTAGAGTCTTGAAGGCTTGCTTGAAAAGGGCGGACCAGTCCTTGATGGTGCCGATGAGGTATCGAATGTGGACGTAATCTATCGAGTCAGGATCAAACGTCCATTCTTGTGTGCAGTCGTCGATTTCGAATTTCAAGTTGGGAGGGACCCAGCTAGGTTGGATTGGAGAGATGTCGGTGCCGATGACCTCGCAATTGGGGAACTCGTCGGCGAAATCACTGCTGCGCTATCAGTTGATGGACTCTCACCCAGGATGCGGCACATGAAAACACGGAAAGCTCACATAGCCCACATGCCTACAGAGAAGGGAATGCTTATTAGTCTAACAATGTCTAAAGAGATGGGGAGAGGAGAGAACATGTGCCGTACCGGTACCGCAACCGATGTCGATGGCTTTCTAAAGTTCCAAGTCAGCAATCTCCCAATTACTAGACTAAAATAGCGGCGACACTCTTACCTCAATATCGGGCGAGAGGGGGGCAAGATACAACTTGCCATCTTGAGCAAGCGTCCAGATGTGATGTCTACAGCAAAGTTAGCAAAGAATAAACATCACTTCCACTGCGAAGGAAGGATTGGAAGAATCACATAATATCCATCGATTCGCTCTGACGATCATCGTTGGATCCCCTACGCAACCATCAGCAAATGAATCACAAGCGGGCAACCTTCGACGCCTTTTTCATTTTATTAATTTTTCGGTTTCTTTCTTTGAACACACCAATAGAGAGCATTTCCCGTCTCGCTATGGAATCTTCGACCATTAATTGTCCGATACCGTAAGATGCTCGACGTGATCGAAGCCGTCGAGGAGGAGGCGTCGCCGAAAGCTGAATCCGCATCGTCGTGCTCGAGATTCGCATCATCAGCCTCTATCGCCTCCTCAATCCCTGGACCGATGGCTGGGGAGGATCGGCCCCTGGGACTACCAGTCGACTTCGGACTAGCCCCCGGAGATTTTGGCTTCGCGGCGGCAGCCTTCGGCGACGTGGAGTGCTCTTTCGTGGTGGCAGTTTCGGTCATCGTTGATTTGGGATGGGGCACGACGTTTGGTATGGAAGGGAGGAAAGCGGAAAACAAGAAGATGCGAATGCGACGACTTCTCGAATAAAACAGCAGAGCAAAAAAGCAATGGCGGGAGCATGCCAGCGCAGCCGAGGCGCATACCCCTCCCGTACAAGGGAACCCTGGAGCCTGCACGTTCCCCCCATGTCGTTTGTTTCTCCAAACGGACACCATTGACAGCGGACATGGGCAGATTATGCCCTGCAAGAGACCTTCTGTTCCATGATCAACTCCTCCACCATCTCCAAACACTTGTCAAATGACCGCCTGACGAGCGCAAACAAATAATATAAAATATCACCCTGCCCCCGCTTCGCTATTTCTAGCCATTAGGGTTCTAACACATATAGACCATCTTTGCCCCTAGCCCCTCCTGTTCACTCTTAATCTGCTTGCGTACTCGGTACTCCGTGGTTTACTCTCTTCCTCATGGCATCAACTTGAAGATTATGAAAAGTGACCAAAGTCTGCTTCTCTGCCCATGTCACCGTCAGATGATTTGATCTATTAGCTCGAATTTGCCTTGGCTGCGGGGCTTTCGAGAAGAATCATAGCCATAACAGGCAAGTGAAAATGCGTCTTCTGTGACGGCGGAGACGCTAGGGGAAATGAGCCGTCCTCCGCGGTCAGATATCGTAAATTCAGCGAGTCTGATGCAACGCATGCTTCGTGGTTCCAGCCAGAACTCGCAAATTCGCACGCAAACAAGCTCCTTCGTAAACTAAACTGAATGAGAAGACGGACACACCTCTTCATCTGCCGGCGGCCCGAACCTGGCGTGGTGCTTAAAATTCGGCCAATTGAACCCCCTTCAGGACCTTCAACAGTCTCCTTGCGGCGTTGTGTCGACGGGCGGGGTAAGTCTAGACCCTTGTCAGCCAGCCAAGATTTGGAACATTTTCACGAAAATATCGACCTATTGAGATGGTCCTCCAAGTGTCCTCGGTGACATACTTCGTAGTTCATAGACAGCTTGGAGGGTTTGTTCCAGGGATGGAAAAGCGATTGGGGGGCGGCGGAATTTCTCGGTTAAGATAGAAGTCGTACGAAGTACTCGATGGGGATTTCTTCCTGTTCCATTTCTTCAAGCTTTTCAGGTCTCGACTATTTAGTTAGTTGTCTTAATTCGGTCTTTGAAGTTCATTCAAGTACAGGTCTCGAAATTTCATTCCGCAGAACGGGAATTGACCCATTCTTTTCTCACCCCTTTTCTTGTGTGCCTTGTGCCCTTGTGTCTCGCAATGCTCTACCAGAATCCCATTCGCCAGTTCTAATGCGCTGAAAGCCCCTTCTACGTCCTTTCGCCGTTATTTTCCGTTGATCAACCGACCCGATGTCTGCCAGTCCAGCAGGTTTATTTCCCGTATTTTATACATGAGGTCGTGGGCAGACTAGCTTGTCCTACTCCCTTTGCTGGCCAAATCGCCAATTTGTACGAAGTAGCGTATGGGGCATCCGACATCACGGCGACTCGGAAAACGATAAAAGAATAGAAGTATCTGAAGGTTTCATGAGGTCATTCCAATTCACGGGGATAGAGGCCCCCACCAAATGCAGTGAGGTGGATACGACGTACTTGAACTTAGCGCCGCGTACAGCAACTCGTCCACCCTATGAAACGAGCGGACCGAGGACGCGAATACTGGACGAATGCTAGCTCGTGTCACAGTCGCGACAAAAGCTGTGGTCATGGTTCGAAAAATAGACTCCGGGTGGATCCTAGATCTCAGCTTGATCTTTCTTCCTATTACCATTTAACATCAATACAGAGAGCATCCCCTGATAAGCTGAGATAGCGTGATGATGTCATTCTCTCCAGGTGCAATTCGGTCGTGGTCGGTAAAACACGTTGTTATAGAGTGCGTCTATGGCGAAACCGGCGCAGCATGGAGTTTGTTACAAACGAAGAAACGTGTGAGGATCATGATATTACCAGATGGCCTGACATTGGTGGAAGTGTGTTGCGTATATATGGAGGTCCCACGGCTGTGAGAATTAACTTTGACGTTTTCCCCCCTCTCACTCTTCAAGTCACGAACCATCAACCTTACTTCCAAAGAAATCAGAATCGTTTTCATCCGCATCTCTACGAAAGCGAGATAGTTCGAAATGGATACTTCACATGCCGGAAGCGACCCTTGGATCGCCGCCAGAGTCAAGGCCGAGCTTATGACAGAGAACGCAATCCCCGGCGGAGGAGACATTAGAGTGTCATGCGTCGACGGCAAGGTAACTCTCTCCAGCGATGCGCCAGTACCCGAAGCCATGAAACAAAAGGCTATATCCATCGCGGGGGGTATTAAGGGCGTCAAAGCTATTTCGGCCGAGGAACTTCTCCAAAGGGGTGGCGAGACGGAACACGGAAGATTAGGGGTAGACAATTTACTCTCTCGGGAATAGAGGACGCGAGATATCATAGAAAATTGGCGGTGTGGTTCTGCGAGAGCGGAGGCTCCAGGGAGCAAGCCTCAGCCTACAAGATTCCTCCGGGGCCAAGCAGGGAATATCGAAGCCTCTTTCTCGACACCGCATCAGTGCTGGGTAAGGACAAATATCGCCTAGCCGATGCTTCCACCGCCTATCAATTATTTTACATTATGTTGGCTAGATATGTAAAGTTGATGAGAAGTAAACTCCATAGCTTTAATGGGTAATCAGTCTTCACACCTCGTCATAAGCGATGATAACTTATGCACTAATGCTTGCGTCACGCAATGAAGGCACCAAGACGAACCGGATCCGCGCCGATGGTAAAGATTGGTATTGGAAATTCACTCTTGAACCCCTCTGCAATGCCCATCTGGGACGAATGCACAATAACAGAGATGCCATGTGCGGCACGGCTACCTGAACACCGAGGAGTACAATTGTTACTAAGGCGAAGGCGGCTGTGTCGCGTTCGTGTCGGTTGGCAATTTATAACATGACTCCTGTGGTGGTATCCTCTCACCCTGGTCCCACTACAGATGCGAAGTAATTAGCATAAAAAGAAGTCCTTTCCATATGCGATTTTTAGGTTATCCTTACGTGCTCATGGACGCAACCATCAACCCAACGCCATCTATCCGTCGTAGAGTACCGCGCATAGGACATGTTCGTGCTAGCATCGAAGCACCACGAAGTGCTTTGCTCGGTTCCTATTTTTCTTCCACCGCAGAAAAGTGGCCAGATAGTATTAGGGCCACTTGCGTACCCCGGCGTGTTTTGCTACGGAGTGTTAGACTGCGTCTAGTTGAAAGTTAGCTTGCGAACAAATTCTACTCACTTTGTAGACCGAGTCAATCAGCGAAAACATGGTCCTGGGGTCTCCATCCACCACAAATGCCCGATAGAACTGATACGCCCGGAGCGCCGTCTCCTCCACCGTCACGGTGGAATTGGGCTGGCAAAGGGCGGGAGGGGCATTCAAGCTGCATAGATTTTCCCTCTTGGAGATGGCGCTGTCGTGGCCGGCTGGGGCAGCAAAGCCAGCGATAGGCGCCAGGACGACCGCGAGAAGTGGTGATACGAAACGCATGCTTACTTGGGCCAGGAGTCCGGAGAACTTGCAAAGATCAGATATTCACCGGAGCCGGAGGTGGCCTACTCCCTTATATAGATGAATTGATACTTCATGTAGGAAGCATACCGACCCCTGAGGTATGTGAGAGATAATACCGATTCTATATGATCGTGATCAGATGCCCCGCATTTATTTCCTTTGTTTCCTTCATCTACACATCAATATTGCTTTTCAGCCAAATTAATCAACCACCCGGCTGAAGTGGCGTCTCTTCCTTGGCGCCGCTCCTGTTTTTGTCAAAGCGGGGATGCGAGGAAGAGTGTAGATGGCTTGGTAGATCAACGCCCGGCGCCCGATAAGGAGGGCGTTAACCAGTCCTCGTCGCGCTCCAACGACCGAAGGGGATTTAGTATGGCAGAGCCACGGGCCAAAAAAAGTACGGGTTTGCTTGCGGCGGCGCAATGGTGCAAGTTCGTTCTCAGTGGAACGCTCGAATGATGTGAAGAAGCCGTCCGGTCCAACTCTTAACTACCTATGGGGACGTCAACGTTGTAGATAGCATGGGCCCTTTGCAACCAAACCATGCGGCCGTAGCGTGCTAGAAGAATGATAGTGTCGGATCGGTTAAGGGACGCAGAAGCCACCTCGTGCTGTCGGAATTTAAAGACCTAGCGGTGAAACAGATGGCATCTCGGAAGGGTTAGTATAGAACATCCGGCCTGGGCCTGAGTGTGCCAGTTGGTCTAGCTCCGGCATATGCATCAAGGCAAGGAAGCAGTTGGCACTTTCACATCAGTGGCAGTTGGCTCCGGACTCAAAACCTAGGGGCGAGAGGTAATTGGTATCTACAATCTCGGGTTGGTGTTGGCTTGAATGGCCACATCGGTTCCAAACGAACACAGGAGGAGCCATCAGCACACCATCGATGGCCGGAGAGGTATAATTCTGTTGGTGAAAGTGTGATGACCTTCACTCGTGCTGGGCTGGAATATGGCTTCGGTTCGACATCCTGTCGACTGGGAAGTATGTCAGATACTTCCCCTACTCCAGGTGGGCCAGCAACACGTCTGTAACCTAAATGAGTATTAATCATGCGAGGAAGACACGAGTGCTCATTAACATCGTGTCAAATAATTAGCCAACAAACTAGAAACACGCATAGAACGTTATAGCTATCACCAATCTGTGTCGAATGTCAAGTTGAGAGTTACTTTGTTGGCCCACAGGATTTCGCACCAGCTCGGCTCTAAAATGCCGAAACCAGGTCTGGGTCGCGATTAAAACTAGATCTCCTCCTTCGCCATTTCCATTTCCATCATCTCCCAAAGTCCCTTCACTCTATACCCAGAAAGCCAGTAGTTTCCCTCTGAATCCTTTCCCACGATGATGATGCCATCGGAGAAGTTATAGGGGCCCTGCATGCTCTGGACATAAGAAGGCAACAATGGGCCATCCCGCGGCTTGACACTTGCCGCTGAAAGATCGGTTCCGTACATGTTTGCCTTCTGCCAGTTCGAGAACATCAACAACTGCATTGAGCTCTCCCCGAAAAATGGCGGCGCCTTGTTTTTGGAATCCATGCGGATGATGGAGGTGTAGGCTTCGATCTGTTCGCGCGAGCCCTGTTCCTCAGTGGAGCGACGGATGTGTGAGGCTAGATAGCTGAGGGGTTTCTGAAGGAGGTCCTTTGCCGGCATTAACGTCACAAGAAAACCAACACAGTTGCTGAGGAAGGGGGTGTTTGGGGGTATGAGGTCTGTCAAGACGGGGCGCCACTGGTATGCTTGTTGGACAGCAACCTTTGCACACGCACAAATATCTCCTGTTAGCATGCGACTTCCGCCTTTCGGAGATACCCACTACCACTCACTGTTTTATCGGAGTCCTTTGGGAGATTTGCCATTGCGAGGCGTGTCGTCCACGCCAGGAGAACATCGCCCTCGCTTAGGAACGGCCTGACCTTCTCCCCTGCGTCAGCGGCTTGAGATGCAAGTTCTGCTAGAGCTTTTTCTCTTAGCTTTGCGAGGTATGCGGCCGGCACGCAGACCATGCGGTGCTCCTTTGGACGGATCACCAGACCATACGCGTTCCGGAACACCCACGAAACGAGACCCGGAGTTGTGACGCGGCGATCGGCAAGAACATGGGGCTCCGTTGGATTCTTGCCAACATTCTCAAGAATGTAATTGTCGGGAGCGAGCGGCTCGGGAATCTCCTCCTCCCTCCCTTGAAGCATCAATGTCCAGGCATCGAGAACGGATCGTTTTGCGGTAGCGTCACAAGCTAGATGTATCCAGTGCAAGACGACAACGGTTGCATCCTTGAACGAGACAACACGGAGCCCAAGTTGAGGCCGATCCGTGTAGAGATAATCGTCCAGCCCTTCCGGGGTCTCAGGGCCATGAACAAGCTCGGAGAGGTCATCGGGGTCTCCTACAATTGCGGGCCGGCCATTTCGTGGCGGGCGAGGAATGTGCGACGCAGCGGGATGGTCTTCTACGGCCAAGCTATTCAGGTCCACGTGGTCGAAGCCGATCGCCGGGCGGTCCTGGGAGAAAGCCGCGGGGATGTGATGCTCCAATTCTCCCTTATCCTAATCGGAGAGCCGTGTTAGATTTATTTTTTTTTACCGGGTTGACAAGATGTTCTCGAACGCTTAAGTCTTACGTTTCTTCTCAGCCTGGCCCCTAGCTTGTTCCAGCCCGGCCGACTGACTACGCGAGCCAAAGAGCTATGGAGTTTCTGGGCATCAAGGACATCGTCGAAGACAAAGAGCGTGTATAAAACAAACGTTCTGAAGATTATGGTGTCGTCGAAGAAGCCCACGGGGACGACATGATCGGTCAACACGCGCTGCGGCGGTTTGGGTTGGCCGAACGAGAACCCAAACATGTTTATCCGCGTTATGTTGTAGCACGCCCGGTAGCGGACCGATGTCAGGACGAAAAAAACGCACTGATCCGCAGAAAACGAAGCAGATGTGTGTCGTAAGTATAGGGGCGCTCCACTGTAAGTTGTGAGAGACGCCACGAATGCGAAACCGGGGCCGCCCAAGAATTACACAACCACAACGGGGCCAGACGTATGAATTCGTTGTTGCCGTGGTCTGGTTGCAATATTCGTTCGTCTTGCAAGGTTGTGCAGATGCAAAATACGCGGTTTTCGGTGGTTTATAATTGATGAATACTACTCTACTACATCCCTTTCTCAAAAGACAATGCTACACAGTGAAATTGCAGCATGGGAGTCGGTAAATCCGATAATCTTACTCTTCAAACGGCAAATTCTCAGTTCAGGTAAGGCGTTCTGTTTAATGGGTTAGCGCGACGCAAATCTCCCCGATGCTGGTCCAGAGAAGCAATCCCTGGCCCGCGACTGGTTCTGGGTCCCGGTCCACAAAGACAGGAGTCGACGTGACTTCAAAATGCGAGAACCCATGCAATACAACGGTCCCCCACCCGGATGCTGGATGTCGGCAGGGGGTGGGCGGTGGGGGCCCCACATCACCAAAGAACGGATCGAGGGCGCCGTGTGCAACGGAGGCTCCTACTTCTTAGCCAACTGGGCAACGCCCGACACACCAACCTGCAGGGAAAGTACTTCGTCTAGCATGTGGTCTCTCTCACGCAAAGGGGACATGCAAGTGAGGAGGGTGTATTCATTTCGTCAGGAGCTTTGTACAAAGGTACGAAGGAACAGGTGATATCGTATACTCCGGACGGAGTACGGAGTACTCTTTTCGAGTGGTGACACTACAAGTACGAAGTACAAGTAGCCTTCTTTCTTGACCTCGCTTCCACCATCGAAGTGGCTGGATTTGGGATGGTAAAACGACACGATACCACCCCGTCCGTATTATTTTTTTCGCTCTTGTCGCCCGGTTCATGCAGCACTAACGAAAGCGTGGCGTGGTGGGAAAGGGGTAAAGCAAACAATCCGGTTCTTTTTCGAAGAGCCTGGTCCCTACCAATCGGGTCTACAATCGCGACTAAGTTCACCAACCCTGTCGAAGGAATGATCCCCGGTCGATTTTTTCGGGACAAACATTCGAATGAAACAGAGATGACCCACAAGGGCAAGCGAACAAGCGAATTGTGATTCCACTCAGGAGTCGACATACAAAGATACACCCTGGAGTAAACCTCATGTAGAGGCTGCTTCTGGTTCGGATCTGCAGGGGGAATATGTGCTCAGCAGACAGCATGAAGAATCCAGAACGTGAGTGGGGCTTGGAGCTGTCCTACTTTAGCTTGTCGATTCCCAGAGGCTCGGAAACTGTCAAACTGTCAAGCTGTCAAACTGCTATTTGCGGGGAGGGCGCTCGTTCTTAAGTTTACTTCGTAGTTCTTGATGATCTTGATGCGGAGCTTTCATTTGCGCCTCACTTTTTAGGTCCGCTGCTGTTCCAGTCCCTGCCTGGCAGCTCCCTCCACCATGGAATCCTTATTGCGACGAAGCGAAGAAGGGAAACGCATTTCAGAAATTGCTTACACTGTCCCGCCAATACCGGTTGGGAAGTTCACGAGAACAATCCAAGCCATAGCGTATCTTCTATGTGTCCTCGCCACCATTATCGTCGGTCTTCGCGTCTACGTAAGGGTCAAGCTCTCGCGAGCTCAGCGAGCATGGGGCTGGGACGACATTTTTGCTGTGGCGGGATGGGTTCGTCAGCGTTTTGCCCTGTTGCATGTGCTGTGTGCCATTCAACTAACAGAATTCCACGTAGCTTCCGCTTTGGCCTTCCATAGCTTTTCTCATCCTCGCCACTCACTGGGGTCTCGGAGCTCACGACAGCCAAGTGCCCGATGGGATGCTCATCTATTACCAGGTTAGGGTGAAGGAATACATGTTCTACTTCGAGTTGATCTACTTCGCCTCGTCGGTTGTAACAAAACTTGCCATGGCCATTATGATCCTCCGGTTGACCACGACAAAGTTTTATTCTTACATCATCTGGGGTAACATGACCGTACTGGCTGTCAACGCGCTGGTGTGTCTAGTCATCATGTTTATCAGCTGCTCGCCCATTCCAGCCTTATGGAACGAGAAATTGTGCGTTCCTTTATCTTGCCTACCCAAACACGCCATGAAACTGACAATCTGCAAAAAATAAAGGGGACATTGCCGTATCAGGCAGGGGTGGATCATCGTCAGCTACGCCGGTTCGGTCATCTTAGCCCTGGTGGACTGGACATGCGCCATAACGCCATTCTTTATCCTGCAAGGGTTACAGATGCCCAGGCGGAGGAAGATATCTATACAGATCATTCTCAGCTTGGGCATGTTCGGTAGTGCAGCCGGCCTGGTCCGGATGGGGTACTATCACACCTACGATACTGTGAAGTATCCAGACGAATCTCTCTGTAAGTGGGCTTCGTGGTGTTCACTATCCAAACATGCATAACTTACCATCTTTTCACGACCTAGATCACTGGGGCCACACGATTCTTTGGTCGGTGTTGGAGGCTGGTTTGGGAGTTATTGCATGCTCGCTGCCTCCACTTCGTGTACTCTTTAAGAAGTTCTACCATGGCTCTTCTGGTCTTTCCGGAAGGAAATCTAGACTGGCCACTGGCGATGTAAGAGATATCCAAGATCCGCAATCCCATACCCTTAACTTCATGCTAATCATATTTCATTTTCTCTTACAGGGAGGGACGCAGCTTAGCTCGCTTGGCGGGCCGCAAGTAGGAGGACGAATTACGAGCCTCCGACGAAAAGATGGTTCCCCTTGGAATCGACTGGACGATGAACAGTCAACGTCTAGTAAACAACATATCTTCAAGTCGACGCAGATAAGTGTTGAGACGAGTAGTGTCGAGGATGATAAGCCTCGAAACCAGCACGCGGGCAAGGGAAACAGTACTTCCTGGCGAGAGGATGTATAGATTAGAATTTGATACCCGAAATGAGATACTATTATCCCTAACATCTGTTATGGTTTCGCCTATTACTAACTGTAGTTTGTGAGTAGTCCTTTGCAAAATAGGCCAACAACGCTAAATAGAAATCCGGGGGGTCCTCTGCTGCAGATTCTTGCCTGCACTTTGTTCCCGGCTAGACAGATCGGCTTGGACCAACCCTAACCCATCGTCCGGATAGTCATATTTACTGGATATATGCCGAGTGGGTCCCCTTCGACGATACAGACCTCATCAGAACCCTCCCCAGTGCACGTCGCTTTGGGTAAGTCGATTATCCCTTTTAGCTGAAACGTGAATCTGCAGCGTGTGGACGTAAGTAAGTTAGCGCGAAAACACCAAATTTCTAACTTTGGCTGCGTGGGCACACTTACGGGTGGTTGGGGCTTCTGTCGTAGCACTCCCACGAGCGGGAGATGGAGAATGTATAAGGCGAAGATTTCCGATCGACCCACTGGTCTACAAGGTAGATCTCATCCGTTATAGTTCCGTCGGGGCAGTCTTGCGGAGTTTCCCTGGCGACGGTGTCCGGACATTCACCGATACTTGTATTGTAGGACACGAACGAGACATTGGACAGAGGGTCTCCTTCAACAACCATTTTGACCGAGTTGACGGTCCAGTACCAGAGCGCCTTGTTGAGGGACGTGGCTAGGCACCCGTTGGGCCTGGGCTTCTGGAACTCGAAGGCGTCGGCTGGAAGGGCGAACTGCTGGACGAGAGTACCGCCAACGTTCTCATCACCGACTCCAATACAGACATAAGGATCTAAGTCGAGGTATCCAACGCCCATCTCGGGGGCGAAATAATCATCCAAGGATTCGCCCGCCTCTAGAGCCTTGCATTTGAGGTCTCCAAACCCGAGGGAGGCGTAACCAACATATTTTTGGCTACTAGGAGACAATTAGTGGTCAGGAGCCTCGTTTGAGAAAAAAGTCGGGGTGACCTACGGTTCTCCGTTTTCCTCGTCGCAAAACCAGGTCTGCGCCACTTCAATTGTCTCGCTGATTCCATCAACGCGCACTAGGGTCAGGGGGAGGTATTCTGGGCTATAATACTCGCTGGAAGCCTCCACACCGCAGTACCTCCACCTAGGACTCTGTTGGTCCGGGAAGGGCTTCCCATCCTCTCTCATTGGCCCGGGAATAACGCCGTCGCCTACCGAGCAATGAACGGTATAACCTGTCAGGTCGTGGGTAACGTTAAATGTCGCAACAGAGCGCCCGAGAACCTCCGTACTGTTGTGCTGACCCCAGCCCCAGCTAAAGTCCGAGACGGTCCAGGATGGAGTCGACGACCCTGCGTGACAGCCCGAGTTCGTGCTCCCTAGAGGTCGATGTGGGACCTCGAGACTTGGAGTGAACGAGATAGGGGCGTCAATTGTATACGGAATCCAGAACGTGTCTTCCGTCACGATGCGGTCTGCGGTTCCTTTATCCTGCAAGGCATCCTGTTCGATGGAGAAAGCGGAACTGAGCAGGAATTCAAAACTGATCACAGTTTTTAGACACAAGCCGCATGTCATTTTGGGGAGCATTATGGCGAAACTTACGGCACATCGCTCTCCTTTCCGGGGCAAGACCACTCCTGACCGACGGTAACCTCAATAGACCCGCCATCCACCCAGTGATACCGCACGTCTGTCTGTGACGGCACGAGGTCCGTTTTGTCGCCGGAGTGCTCGCACGCAGTTGCTTCCGACTCACTCTCGGAATGAGAACAGGACAATTGCCAGTTGAACGCGGGGCTCGACAAAGCGAAGTCGAGGGTCTCGGATTCAGACTCGTCCGCCCTTATATGGAAAGTCAAGTTTGTGACTTCCCAGTAGCCATGGCTGAGCGTATCCTCGACGCAGCCGACGGAAAGGTCTCGACGTGGGGGCGTGAGGAGATATGCGAGATAAGGCTCGTTCTCAACGTTATCGAAAGGAGTCTGGCCTGCAACAGGCGCCAACAAGTTCGCCACAAGGAGGCCGATAGGACCACAGAGAACCTTCATGGTAGTGGTATCTCGACAACGGAGCAAGAGAGGTGGCCGTTGGGCATTTGATTGCTCTTGTCCTGGAGGGCGGTTCCTTCGGTTTATAGTTTGAATTATCGGTCAACATCTGCCCGAAGAAGTCTAGAAAATGGTGGAAACACGATTTAACCGTGATAGATTCTATGGCCATCCTGAGGGATTCTGTTCATCTTTTTTCTCTCTTTTTCGTTAATTGTTTCTCCCCATCTCGTCAAGAGCACTTTGCCGTGGGTAATAATCCTGCCACCAGAACTAGAAAGGGTCTGCAGTCGGGGATCAAGCGATAAATCGAACTCCGAGCCGGCGCGGCTTAAGATGAGTCTTTATAATATCGAATCCTACACACCACGGGTAATTTATCGTGTAGCCAAAAATATCTCAGGCTGTGCGCGGATCTTTATATACCTAAATTCTGGTGCTTACCCCGCCATTTCGCCATCAATATCAGGTCCTCGGGAAGAGATCCTATCCTCAGTTTTGGTTTGAATAGCGAACTGTTGGCTCTATGACATGGAACGTCGCTGGCTGGTCTTCAACTAATCCTGCGTGTAACTCAGTAGGTTGAGACTAGCAATGTCTCATAAGCACCTCAGTAGCACTGCTCGGGTTGGGACTAGGATAGCATTGGCGTCGGATTGAGACTCGTCATAGGGCGGATGGGGGCATCGCCCTTTGGCCATCGAGGCCTGCCTTCATTCTAAGAAGACACCGGTAGCATATCCGCTATCATTTCCCTAGATATGATTGTATCTCCATCACGAAGCTTGTGAGTAGCCATGTAGCCCTTTATCTGTTAACTGGGATTATATGTTGGCGTCGGCCATACCGGCCTTGCCTCACTGTATCTCATAGAATCATTCTAGAAAGCACAGCGATTGTCCGATGGCACTGCTATTATGCGAGCCCGGAGAACTAGATACAACTTTGACTTGTAGGTTACAATCAATATGAGGTAGAGAGCAGCGCGGGAACATGTCGGTACAGCATTAGCTTCGCTCATCATCCTCTTCATCTTCATTAAGAAGTCGAGATTGAATAGAGAGTTAACCTCCCCCATTCCGATGTTAGGTAGGTAAAGAGAAACAGCGGAATATCGCCCCCATATTCTCACGAAGTAGTATGGATGATCTTCTGAGACTTCTTATTTGAGAGTATTATAATTAAAATATAAACGAAACTGTAGTCAGATTATTCACGAGTAAGCTGTTATGGAAAACGCCTGATTTTCTAACTGCAGATCTTGACTTGTAGATCTAGTCCAGCAGATTAGTACCCATACCGAAACTCAGTAGTGATAAGTATCTTTCAAATAGGTAGCGGTATGGCTGCTGGATTGTTCTTATTGTTGTTCCTCTAGTTTGGGCGGTAGGGCCTCTAGGCTCTAGGCAGGGCCCGGGTGACAGGGAGGTTGATAGCGAGCTAGTGTATATTTATTAATTTATCTAAATCTTCATTGTTTCTGGAGATCGCTATACCGTAAAACATGCAGCGGGTTGCGTTGTTCAATTGTGGTGTCTAAGTTCTAAGTCCCTTTTCGGCTGAGGTGAGTTCTAAGTGGCCATCTCGCATGGTCCTTCGCAGAGAGGCTTCATAGGCAAGTACGCAAAACTCCCCGAACCAAAAGATGCGGAATTGTCACGTGTATTTGCAGAAGAAAATTGATCAGATTGGGACAAAACACTTCTCATGGCCCAATCTATCTGTCACAGCTTTCTTCCCCCGGCTGAATGCCCTCATGGCTTCCTGACGCTGATCAAGTTTGGTCCTGGGTGCAATGCCACTTCTCTAACGCTCAGTAGCAGAATACCTTTTTTCTTTTTTTCTCTTTTAAAGTGAAGTGAAGTGCTTGACCATCGACACCCGCGATAATCATCTATCGTCAACACAGCAGCTATTGGATGAACTCAGCGAGTTCTTTCATCAATATTCTCCTACGGCCACTGGCCAAACCTTCTCATGTCGGTGTCACGGTCACGAAGCGTCTTCGGAAGTGTTCTTCAGAAACCATCGCTAGTAGCGGCCCTCCTGATATTCTTGCAACCCGCAACGTCTCATCTCGTCGGAAACGCGGCACATACCTGCTGCTGGGGAAAGGAAGGTCCGCTTCTTCCCCAGCAAGAGGCCTCAATCTGCCCGTTACTGGTGGACGATGCCACAAGCCGCCAGACTGGCGAATGGAAACCATGGACATTCCCACCAACTTGCGCATACCCACTCGTCGAATCGGGTGAGAAGTACTGCGTCTTCACGTATCATGGCTTCCGCGATGACCTATCGATCTCGCTCATGACGTCCCCCGAAACGGCAGCTGACGTAGTCGCGCTTCTCGAGGACCCCAATCCCCAGTGGCATGAGCCAAACCCAGCTGTGCCGGCCCCCGATGGTAATGCAGTGCCGTCATACGTCGTCGTAGACGTCCCCGGTCGGGGCAGGGGTGTCATCGCGACACGCGACATCCGCAAGGGAGAGGTTGTCATTGCCGAGCCAGCTACAATGGTCAGCATGACACCTCCGCGGGGGATTCTTCCAAGGCATCTCGATCTACTGGCGCACAGGGGCTTTGAGAATCTGGCTCGAGCGCAGAAAAATCGAGTTTCGGAAATGGCAACGCTTCCGGGGCATGACTTCGTTTGGGGAAGATTTGACACAAACGCGTTCAGTGTGTACCTCGCCGGGCGTGAAGACCATCGGGGACTCTTCCCTGAAGTTGGAGTAGGTCCTTTCATTCCATGGGCGGTGTGTTGGATCATCGGTCTAAGAAAGTGCTGATATTGTATTAATCTCCACGGCTTCTAGAGGTTCAATCACGACTGCGACCCAAGGTATTCCAGCAGAAGGCCGACTTCATAGACACAATCCCCCGCTGATAGATTGTTTAGCTGCTACACTCGCTACTCTAATCGACTAATGGCAATGGAGGTTATTGCATACCGTGATATCAAGGAAGGAGAGGAACTAAGCATCAACTGTAGGTTCAGGACACCCATGTGGCTCTTTTCTCCTGCTATTTCCTGTGGTAACCTTCGCCGCCTCTGCTAATGATGTGGCACCTCACAAAAGACACGCCGTTAAATCTCAAAACCGACGACAGACAGCAAATCCTTCGGCGCTGGGGGTTTACCTGTACTTGCGAACTATGCACCAATCCAAACCTTAGCAAACCCTCCGACCGCAATCGACAGCGCCTCACGGATATCATAAGCCAAGTCAGAGAGTCAAGGAACCACGCGTACGATACACTGAGAAACCTCGCAGAGGAGGTCATCCAGTTAATTGAGACGGAGCGACTGACGGCCGCGACGGGGGATTTGTACGGGATTCTAGCGCAGTCTTTTCTGGAATCGGGATTCCCGAACGCTGCTCTGGGGTATGCAGAAATGTCGCTTGAGAGCCGAATCACGTATGGATCGTCCGATCATCCGAAGACCGATCCGACAAGGAGATTTGTAGCTGCACTAAAGAAGATGTCTCAGAGAGGGTCCGCAGATACGTAGCAATGCTTATTGGTTATCATGCTCAGATTCTAGCCTGATGATGCTATTTAACGCCAGGATAAACGCCGTCAGCAACAGGGGGTTTATCGAATTAGATGCCTCGTTTTCTAGAGTCTTCAATCACCCGTACCCCATCTCGTGTTACTGTTTTGAAGACGCCGTGCTCATTGAACGATGTTAAGCGTGTTTTGCAGCTTTCTTCCTATGAGAAACTACTCTCCTCGAAGCACTTATAACAGGAGCAAAATGACCAGATTACGTTTTCATAGCTTCCCGCTCCAAACCTTCGAAAGGAAATCCTCGGCCTGAGTAAATTCGTACCCTGGGAAGAGTTGATTCACCTCATCCGATGAGTCCCAGGCGCCCTTCCAACTACTTAAAAGAATGCCAATGGATACCGCTTGGAGGAGAGCAGATGTGTCTTGACCAGAGGCTGCTTGGTGAACCGCTCCGAGGCACCACGACGTCTTCAAGTGGCCAGCCTCAAGATCTTCGACTTTCACTTTTTCGACAGCGAAACCGCGTCCTGTACGCACACATGTTAACGAATGTGTAACTGTCAATTCGAAGCTAGTTAGATTTTCCGCACCTCGAATTCTCTCTCCAATTTTCAGAATTTGCGAGAACGTAAGTTGGTTGCCCCTAATACCGCTGGTTGGAGGCCATCTACCATCGTAATCAACTGCGAGAGCGACAACTCTAGCAAGGTCCGCTACCGTAGTTAGAGTCATAATAGCATTTTCATGACCATCCACAACCATGGCACGCCTGTTCTCAAAGTCGAAAACACTTTGCAGGGGATCGAGATATTTCGCTGTCTTGTAAGGGAAAGCCAGGTAGTCCAAGAACAGACCGGGCTGGAACAATGTGTACTCGAGGACCTGTTCGCAATGGGATGGGTCAGCGAGACATTGGCTATACTACCTACATGCAGAAGATATCAAGGGAAACCAATGGTGCATTCTCACATTCGCTTCACTGTTCACTTCCTTCAGATAATCTCTTATTCTTTCCTTCCCCTGCCACCAGGGCATGTGCGCGGTCCCTGCACTATTACATCGGAATTTAGCACGCGTCAGTTATAGTTATTCTCGAGGCTCGTATCAATACCTTCCATATTCGCTTGGCGCAAAACGCTTGACGCCGGCGCGGATGGCAGCGTCAATAAGGTTCTTTTGAGACCTTTGCCCAGGGTCAGAGATAGGCTGGACAAAAGACAAGACCGTGTGGATGCCTCGAAGGGCCGCAATCAGCGCTTCCTCATCATCGTAGTCGACGCTCTGCCAGTTAATCCCGGGAGCCGTGATGGTCATGGAAGCATCCTAAATGAAAAGTCAGTAACGGGAAGGGTCGGTCAGGGCCTGTGCTGGAAGTAGCTTATGGGAGTCTACCTACCCTCCTGCTCAGTATTGTGATGTGGTGCCTCTTTGATGCCACGAGGGCGTCGACAACCTCTCGGGCGACCTCTGCAATGGAAAAGTGTCAATCTTGGGTGACGGTTCGCGTCCAAGTCGGTATAAATAGAAGATTTAAACCTACGCCCTGAACCGCCAGCCACAGCGACCCTGACCATTGTAGGAGTACTGCTCTCAAGAAAAAGGGGGGATAGGCGGGATGAGTTGTACAGTGTACTCAGCGATGGATATTGTTAAACTTGGTAGCTAGGAAATTCTCTGGACAATCAACGGCGAGAGTGATGTTGCGAAATTGGAGGTCGGTCCTCGCCTGGCTTTATATTAAATTCTATGTTCATGAACTACAGAGCAGCGCTCGGCCCACAGGGAACCAGTGCAAACGGACTGCCGACCTGGTTTTAGTGGCATTCGTCCGGGCGCCGCCTTCATGCATAACGCCGCGGCAACTGATTTTATTTCCCGACGTGCGGGGCCCCTGCTTCCTCCGCGGCGAAGACGAATCTGCTCCCTGAGTCGCATGAAGTTTTGGACATACATGGCTTCCTGCAGCTCCGAGAAGATTGAGAAATGACACAGCAACTGTTCTTTTTCTTCTTCTCCAAGTCCAGTCATATTGCAAGATTGCTGGGCCTTCTCCGCAGAGCAGAAACATCGACGCGGTAAATACAGCAAAACAAAATGCCAGAAGCAGGTTCAGGCCATAGTTCCGCCGCGGCGGAAGAAACACGGCCGAATTTACCCAAGAGACGAAAGGTCCGCAGAGGCACGCAAAGCTGCTGGGAATGCAAACGACGTAAGGTCCGATGCACCTTCGCCGCACCCGCGGAATCTGTTTGCGACGGGTGTAGAAGTCGTCGGACTAAATGCCTCAGCCAAGAGTTCCACGACGAGCCTTCTAGCGTAACAAACGACACGTTGCGCGGGCATCACGCAAGTATAGCCGAGGATACTGGGTTGCAGGTAAAGATCCATGTGGCTACGAATTCGACTCAACATTCATCTAATAATGGAAGAAACAGAATTCAAGAAGTAGTCGACGCTTTTCTGCCTCTAGGGTAACATCGGCAGAGTCAGAGACCTTGTTGACCTACAGCCACGATGAACTATGTGAGATCCTCGTAGCGGCATGGCCGAGCCAACATGATCTCGATCAGATACTACGCATTCCAGTCGGCCTTTCGGTTTTGTTTCACGGCATCGTGTGCATGCCTTACTCCGAATTCGCCCGTCGACAACTTGGGCCTCTCCGTTGCCTCCTGCAGCTACCTCCAGAAGAGAGGCGTCATCCAGTACTCATCGCGAGGAGACTGTTAATGCTAGGAATGTTTCTGCAAGGCGTTGCTCCAACCCCGACCGGAGATCTGAGAAGCGTCAACCTGGACCTTCCCACTCTTGAGTTCCGAGTGGTCAATACAGCTTCGAGGCTTGTGACCAGCAATGACGAACTGGTCGCCGGCTCGCTTGAGGGTATTGAATGCGTTATGATGCAGAGCATGTACCTGAACAATGCTGGTAAACTTCGCCACGCCTGGCTGAAGAACCGGAGAGCTATGGCCATGGCGCAGATGATGGAACTCCATAAGAGCACTGGATCTCCGGGCCAGGTTCTCGAATCAGGTACTTGCGATCGCATCCGCCCGGATGACATGTGGTTCCGCTTGGTCTGCACAGATCGCTATCTATCATTAATGCTAGGCCTTCCCCATGGGCCAACTGAGAACATGTTCGCCACCCCAACGATGTTGCAGAAGTGCTCGGCTATGGAGCGCATGGAGCGCATGATGGCAGTCGCTGCCGAGCTCATTCTACAACGTTACTCTCGTCATGAAACAACGATAGATTTTACAGCGACATTGAAAATCGACGAAATTCTCCAGGAGGCTGCAGCATTAATGCCCTCGCAGTGGTGGTTAATGAACTCTAATATCGACGATGGTGCTCGCGATGATGGGAAAGAGTTCGAAGCAACAATTCGCCAGATGAATCAGTTCGCCTATTATCACCTTCTGGTACAGCTTCATCTACCCTACCTCATGTTGCCCCCTTCTGCTACGGGCCCAAGATATGACTACAGCAAGATAACCGCCGCCAATGCAAGCCGCTCCATCATTGCGCAATTTGTGTCTTTCCGGAGCTCTGTCGCGCTTAGTTCTTACTGCCGGGGCGTCGATTTTATCGCCTTTATTGCTAGCACCACGCTTTGTCTCGCTCATATCGAAGCTCGCCGGCAGTGCAAAGCCTATGATACCATTACTGCCTTCCAATCGCTCCGACACCAGCGCCTGAGCGACCGCGGACTCCTCGAACGCACTCTTGAAATTATGGAGGCTATGGCTGAAGGGGGGAAAGATGTCATCGCGCAGAAGATTTCCGGCATCCTCCGGCCGTTGCTGGCTGTTGACAGCGAATCTGCTAGTGGCCAGTACTATACTGCGACCGCCTTTCCGGGTACTCCTCGACAGGCCCAGCAATCTCCATACGTCGGCGAAGCGAGTGAATGTTCCAGTACACTGCATATCCAGATCCCATGCTTTGGGACTATCAAAATCGAGCATCGTCCCGCACATCATACGGGAACTGAAACGGAACATACAACATCCTTGGGAACCGGGTTTCGGAACACGTCTGAATCACAGGCCCCAGACAGTGACTCCGTCCTCTCTTGTGAGCCGGTCTTACCAAGAAACGGAGAGAATCATGAGAACCAACGAGGAGTGCATTCGACAGTCCGTCGCGCCGGAAATAAAATCAGTGCCGGCCAGCCCGTCAATATGGCCTGGCAAGCTACCCCGCCTGGCATCAACTGTCAAGACCCTGTGGTCCAGGCTGAATTGACAGACTGGGACATGAACACACGGCCATTAGATACGGCTGGCAACGGTCAATGGCTAGAGACAAGGCCACTCGTGCCTGGAGTAGAATCAGACGAATGGGCTTTACAAGGTGTAGATGCCGCCTTATTTGGGAGCCTTATGCGCGGATCACCGGCGTAGGCTGATGAGTAAGAAGCTCTATGATGAAAGGGCAGTTTACTGGTTGAGGTACGGACGAAGAGAGACATTCCATAAGTTGACGAGGAAAGCAATGACGCATGAGAGAATTCACAGAAAATCATGGAATGAGACAAAATTAATATATTATCCAATGAGATCCTGTGGCGCAAGTGTCTGGAGGAAGGGGAATATTGTTGGTGGAAGCCCAAGGCTCAACTGAGTCCTCAAGCGTGGCTTAGCATCAACGCCGCTGAGATGTGCGAGCGACGCCGTTTAAGGCGTGTAAACCAAACTCGAGCAAAGCCATGCCGCTTCTAGAACCACTCTCAAGGGTAGAATAAAATATAAGCGTCCCTCTATCAAGGACTAACTGTAGCCCATCTTATTTGATGCCCTGGATTTCTGTCTCCTGCTCCACTGGTGCGCCAATTCCCCCTTCTCGGGTGCCCTTTGTACCTCCTCATATAACCGCGCCGTCAGGAACCTGTAAATATACTGATCTGCTCCGTGGTAATTGATGCTGTGGTCACTGTCAGTGAAGGCGAACATTTTCATTTTTGCGGGAGAGACGCCGCCCCCAACCAAAAGATCGACCAGCGCGGCGGCATTCTGGTAGTGCACATTGTCGTCTCTCGTTCCGTGTAGAACACTAAAACTTCCTTCGACATTCTTAAATCCCTCAACATTATGTACCGCCGACTCCAAGTAGCCATCGAGATTGTCTTCTAGCCGTTTCATGTACCGTTCCGTATACATAGAATCGTAAAAGCGCCAATCGGAGACGGGTGCCGTGATAAGACCGAGGGAAAAGACACCCGAGTTGGCCTCCAATGTCTTAGCTGTGAGATATCCTCCGTAAGACCAACCCCACATGCCGATTTTCTTTGAGTCGATATAATCGAACCTGGAAATGAGCTCTTTGGCAGCCCAAATTTGGTCTTGTGGTTCGAATGTGCCGAGACGTGATGCCACAGTAGAGCGGAATTCGCGGCCTCGGAAGCCTGTACCGCGGTTGTCCACTGTGTAGACTATGTACTCCAGCTCCGGGTCAGAGGAAATGTATGCCGCCCAACCATAGGATTGAAATCGTTTGGTAACAGACTGGGAGTTCGGGCCTCCGTACGGCGTGAAAAGGACAGGATATTGCCGAGAAGAATCAAAGTTGGCTGGGAGTTGTTGCATGACGTTCAGTGCGTACCCGTCCGGATGTTCCAGCTCAAAATAGGAGATATTAGGCAACTTGTACTCTGAGATCACTTCATAGAAAGCCTTGTTGTCTCGTAGAACGCGGAGGGGCTCGGATGTCGCATTCGTCCCATAGAGTTCCTGGTACGGGACATCTGGACCCTGATAGCTGAGGACATAGTATCCTCCAGCTGCGGAGAATGACGCGGACCAATAACCTGGGACGGAGTCGTCGACCAAGGAAGTAATCTCATTCGTTTCCCAAGAAACCTTGTAGAGGTGTCGTTCGGTCGAGTGGCGTGTTGAAGACTGGTAATAAACGAGCTTCTGGGGGAGGTCTACATGCAGAATGGCCGAGACTTCCCAGTTTCCAGACGTGAGCTGGATTGGCTTCCCACCCTGTACTGGATACAGATAGATGTGGTTCCAGCCATCCTCATCCGAGAGGTCGATATAGTAATTGCTGCATTTTGGAGAACCCAGGGGTCCAACGTACGAAATCGAGAGTGTATTTTCAAGCCAGCCATCGCTTCCGTCCCTCTCTCGGACCTTGCGAGAGTCTAGAGAGACGGGGTCGACCAACACGTGAGCATCCTTATCTTGTACGCGGTTGAAGGCGCGGTAAATGAATCCCGTGTGAGACTCCGTGACCCAGGCCACCTCTCCGATGATGAGGTCATCCGACTCAAACGCTTCGATAGGAATAGGTTGGTACTCTCCGGATGATACCGTCAACAGGTTCAATTCGACAGTAGGGTTGGTAGATCCGACTTTGGGGTAGCGCAAGTCAAGCTCACGAGGATACGATGGGGCAAGTTCTTTGCCATCCATATAAAACGGAACGGTGAAAGTGCCGACGCCGGTCTCATTAAAGCTGAGGAAAGCGACATAGTCGGCATCTGGGGAAAACCATAAAGCAGATCGGCCGCCAAAAATTTCTTCCTCGTAAACCCAATCCGGCACACCGTGGAACATGTCTGGGCCGCCATCATTGGTGATCTGCCTAACAACTCCCGTGTCATAGTGGAGGAGAAAGAGGTTGTTGCCACGAACGAAAGCGACGGTATCGCCCTTTGGAGCGAGCTCGGCATACTGAATGTCTCCAGCCTGATCGTCTGTGAGCGGCGTGATCTTGCTGGAAGTGACATCGAAGATGAAATAATCGGCAAAGTAAGAGTGTCGATACTGTTTGGTTGAGTTGGTGGCGATGAGGAGGCGACTTGCGTTGCTGCTGATCCAGTAATCCGCGACATTCTCCGGCAGCTGATCAGCGGCGACAAAAGTCTTGTTGGTTCCAGTCACGATGTCGACCAAAACAAGGTCTCCGGCGACATTCGAAGTGATATACTGACCGTCACCTCCGGCAGCCGCCCAGTTAACACTGACACTCGAAGGGCGAAGGGTGGCCCTCGGAGACGTCTGGTTGAAAGTAAGCAGGCGCATGCCTCCACCGACTGGTTGGTGGGCCTCGCGTGGAGGATCAATGGCCGAGGCAAAATGCCCCAAGTAGAGCAATGCAGCCACGAAACTTCTGCATGCCATCGTTACCATGTCTCGCTACTTTCAGTTTCCCGGGTCAGATTGAAGAAATTGGTTCCCGAAAGCGGTGGTGTTGGAAATTGTGGGAATGACGGTGGAAAATCCTCGTGGTCAGGACAAAAGGGCCTTATAAGCTCGTCGCGAAACTTAGCCAATTTCTAGGCTCACTGCTTCTCACAAAGTTCCTAATAAATCACTTAACACCATTATAGTAGTATCAGCACCGATCACCTACCCGCATGGGCAGGTAGGATGTTTGACGGCGGGTGGTGACCTGCCATTTCCAGATATTGCCTAATTTACACATAAGGTCCTGCAGGAGCGCCAAGACTATGATATTAAGAGCAAGTAAGCCCAATACCACTAAGGTAACCTACCCACAACGCTGATGATAATTCTATGGTACGGGATTTTTACCGGCTTTCCTCAACTTGCCTAGCTGACGAAGTCAATGGAAAGTTTTAACCCTGACTTGCATGCGTCCCATGTCACAGTTTCGACGTGTGCTGGACGGAGAAGGGTCCGACTTCGAAAATGTGAGACCACGCCCAGCAACGAGTGTTGCCAACTACCTGAATACTCAATGCCGAAACAAATCCCAGAATCTGCCCCAAGGTTACCACGCTGGTGGCGGCCGGTCCTCGAAACCTTCGGCGTGTGAGCGCGATGGCGTCATCGCTGCCCGTAGTTCTTTCGAGCTAGGCGAGCTGTCTCGCTCTGGCTGTTGCAGGGGAAGTAAGGCTAAGTCCCTTTTCTCTGTCGAGAGCGAAGAACCCCGGTTTTCATCGATAGGTGCGACAGCCGCTCTCGGGGTCGGGTTGCCTTCGAGAGTGAAGTGATGCCTCTCGAGATACCTCACGGCTCCGGGAACTAGCGGTGCATTGTTTCTTTACACCATCGACTTCCGATACTGGCTCGCCGAATGTGCCAAGGAACTGCGGTCTCAGGTGCAGGCGAGGCGGGCATTCTTGGGAGACGCTATACTGGTCGGTCCTCAAGTGCACCCGTGTGTGCGTGGGGAGAGTGGTAGAAACAGCGTAGTGGAAAGCGATGGGAGTGGAGGTTCAAGCTGAATTTTCAATCCAAAATTCCAGTCGTACGAGATGCGAAATTCCCAATAATTATTCCATTTCCAAACAACAGAACAGATCGTCGGCTTCTGACTGGTTTAAAAGTAAACAACGTCAATGAAAAGTAACAATTCAATAATGGCAGGTGCAACCCCAAGTTCGGCACTCCCACTGTGATTTGTAAGCACCTGTGAATATTTCGGGAAACAAGAATACAAGATGCAAACACCTCCACCGACTCGACTTTCTCCAGTCCTCACTGCTCAGCAGATTACCCAACACCTGGATAAGTCTCCCGTCAAGTCTACCTTGCACACGCACCTTCACTCGCTTCTGGCGTTGTCGGCCCTTTTAAATGGCGTCGCCGGCGGGTCAACACGACCAACCCCTTCCGCCACGGGTGGTAATTGTGGCCTCCCAAAACCCCGTCAAGATCAACGCTGCCCTCGAGGGCTTCTCACTCATGTTTCCAGCTCACAACTACGTCACTCGCGGTGCGACTGTCGAGTCTGGTGTTCCGGAACAACCACTATCCGATGATGAGACTCTGCGTGGCGCACAGAACCGGGTGCAAAATATCCGCACGCTCGAACCTGACGCGGACTATTGGATCGGGATCGAAGGAGGGGTAGACGAGCATGAGGGGTCGCTTCGGAACTTCGCCTGGATCGTGGTCACGAATAAAGAAGGTCGAACGGGCAAGGCACGCACGGGAGCATATTATCTCCCAGAAGAGACGGCGAAGCTCGTGCGCGGGGGGATGGAACTGGGCCATGCGGATGACCTTGTGTTTGGCCGGTCAAACTCCAAGCAGAAGAGCGGTTCAGTGGGTCTTTTGACTGACGATGTGATTGATCGGACGGCGTACTATGTCCAGGCAGTCATCCTCGCCTTGATACCATTCAAGAACGTCACGCTTGCTTTCTAGGTAAATGCTGCCTTTTTTTACCTAGGAAGGTGAGGAGATCTAGAGCGATGGCCATGTGGATTGGAAATTGAGAACATCACTATCATCTATGCCACGATGTTGACAGCCAGGTGATATGATTAACTACACCCGTGGAGTGTGACGTTTCTTACTTTGGGGAAGTTCGCCAATAGCCACCTCACTGCGATTAGTACCAGAGCTCTTAATTATCTCCTTGCCATCGATAATTCATAAGTGACTCAACTTGCGTGCGAGGGCCATTCGCCATTCCAGTGTTCATAGACAAGGTGTACGTGTTGAGAGATACTAGACGTCGATGACAGGGGAAAAGAAGAAAGGGAAAAAAATGGGAGTGCAAATAGGTAGTGAGCTCAATATTATTCGTTCCTAAAATCCCATTCCCAGATTTCTCGATCCTCATCCTAACCAGTACCGAAGGACTATGCTACAGTTACTGGGTAACCACGACAGCGGTTTCCTTGGACCCAAGCCTCTTCTCAGACAATGCACCCTCATCCCCTGATTGCTCTGTAGTCCCAGCGGTGACAGGGTGCTTTGGTGGTTTCTTCCCGGTAAATATAGCTTTGACCGTATAGAAAATAGTGCCTCTACTTTCCCATAACGGAAGAATACCGACGAGGATAATGGACAGGAAAATCCAAATGATGGCGACAGTGACCCAGCCGGTGAAAAAAGGCTTGCTGAAGACGTACTTGGAGCCATACATAGGCAATGGCCATAGAACCAGCAATGCGAGAGTCCTAACTTGAGGTTAGTTGATGTCTTCTTGCCCATTTGACAATTCACTCACATAAAGATGGTGGTAGAAACGGAAATCTTCAGGGCCTTGCGTAGAATCCGCTGCTCTTCAGCCGACTCTGCAACCGTTTCTTCGTGGCCCCCGGGGACCTCTTCCAAGTCAACACCCGCCTGATCAGTGAGCTCATGATCGTCGGCTTTGCGAATGGCTGCCATGGTCTGCCAATCATATTTGTCCACTCCCCAAATCAGCGTGAAGATGGGAATCAAGACAAGGGGCACAAGAAGAGCAACTACGTTTCCTGCCAGCATGGGGTCATTGGACCCTGTGCATTCGATATCCAGCTTACCGCACTTTTTCTTTGCCGTGACAAGCCAGGCAATGATGGCAAGGATGGTGCCGATGGGAGGTGTGAGCGCCGCTGCCCACTTGTTTTGACCCTTCCATACGAGAGTCAGAGTTGCAGGGAGAACGGCAGCCGAGATCAAAACTCCCATAAGCACATAGATGTAGCCCATGGAAATGCCATTATACCAAAGGCCCACTGATGCCGAGGCAATAATCAATGCATAGCAGACGACGGCAATGTGAGATACAGCCATGAGACGCCGGCCACTCGCATTGGGGTTGATATACGTCCGGTAAACATCATAGGTGAAGATGGAGGAGACGGCAATAAGCTCAGCGCTAGAAGCGCTAGTAACGGCCATGAAGACCATCAGGAGAGTAGCGACTGCGCCACCTTTCCCAAGGAGGGCAACGGCAGCGTAAGGCAAAGCTAAGCCTGCAGACACCTCCGCTTCTGGGATGCGATTTGGGAAGGTAGGGAATGATGGCTTATTCTCGAGTGCGAGTGCAGTCAGCCCCATGGTGGTGGCGGTCAGGAACGGCACTGGAAACCAGGAAATCTACACCAACAGCGAGTTAGCAATACTGCGAGGTTCCCCGATCTAGAGGCTCTATGTGAATCCTTACCCCTCCAATCACGTAGCCCGGCAGGGCATGAACCGGACTAGCTGCAATTGCCTTGTTGTAGTAACCGTTGTCGAGGAACACCGTGCCAAAGTTACCGACTAGATTTTGAAATTGATCAGCATTAGAAAATCATACCACAGCCAGACGAGCAGCTCCTACCTATATTAATGACGAAAAATTTGATTCCGTCGCTGGATCGCATTGTAAGATAGCTTCCATCTTGGTTACCGTCGACTGGGTGTCTCTGCGTCGCTTCTTGAAGTAACTCGAACATCTTGCTGGGACTTCCAATAATGTCGGACGTGGAGTAGGCTGTCAGTGAGAACATAGCGATTATGATGAGCAAAATCAAAGTGTGGACATAGTCCGTCAGAAAAGTGGCCTTCAGTCCGCCGAATAGGGTGTACATCGTTACGCCCAGGGGCAGCAAGTAGATGGCGGCAACGGTATTCATACCCGTGAGAGCATTCACCGTTGCGCTACCCCCGGCAAGTAGCATCATGGTGACCAGTATATCTGATAAGGTGTAGTCAGTATCTACGGACCTTGGGGGAGGGGACAAAAGATTGATGAGCGGGCACGGGGTGAAGACTTGTGGCTTTGTAGCTTACTTGTCATGAGGCCAAAGACGATGAAGACAATGTGTGCAACAGGGCCGTATCTCGCCTTAATGACTTCCAAAAAGGTATGCGCATTGGGAGCGCGTCTCTTGAGTTCAATGGCCAGTGTCGCGAAGAGAAGGATCTGGACCGTCGCACCCGATGCGTACCAGAATGGGCCAGAGACTCCGTATCGATAGCAGATACCGGAACTCTGCAGCAAGGTTGCCGCCCAAGTCCACGAAGATACGACAGCTGAGCCAACGAGACCACTCTTGACAGTTCTGCCTGCAGTGGTGAACATTTCAGACGTCTGAACCTCCCTCCGATATCTCTTGAGAACATAAGTTGCGGCCATCTAGATTGCGACCGGTTAGCATCTATTCGCCGCCGAATGCTTTTCATGGAGTTACATGAGAAGCGGGATGGAGAAGGTGATAGAAAACTGCAGTAGTGATTCCTGGAAACAGGAGTGGTACTGGAAGAGCTTGGGCACAAGGTAATAAAACTTGCCATTCCAAAAGCGAAGAGAAAGCCGACGCCAAGGACGATGCCATACCCGACGCTTTGGCTCAGAGCCGGCGCCATCTTGGCAGAGGATTAATCGCAGGAGGAAGACGCAAAGCAGAGGAAGAATATATTATCAACACAATCCAACGCACAAAAGGTACGGAAACTGTGGTCCACTCCAGAATCCAGATGAAGCGAAGAAGGAAGGAGAGCGCATCAGGGCTCCTCTGCGGGATCGAGCGCATGGTGACCATAATAAATAATATTTCGCTCTGAATCGAGCGTTTTCTCGTCCCGAGACAGTCTGATTAGGAAGTAACGTGGGCTTTATCAGACGACAATGATAGGCCGATTACCTTCGTATGGAACATCAATGCCGATTAGATATTGCAACTCTGATAATCTCTGGGTAACTTCATGGGGAAATATGGGTCAGCCTCTGGGGATGAAAACGCGACCAGCACCCCTGGATTCCCTGTGCATCCAGCCAATGCCTGGGCTCAACTGCGCCAGCGACATTCCCATATCTACGATGCCGTTGTGATAGCGAGACAGGCCGTGTCATGGCGAATCGAGACAATGGACCAGTGTAAGCCCGCCAAGCTTGGCCCTGGAAAATACCGACTCGAACCCGCGCCAGGCGTCCAATTTGGGCCAACGCCACTGCGCTAGTCGTTGACCTTGGACGCCACATTGCGGTCTCACCCCCACGTCCTCGGAATGCCCCGCGCTCGCGAGAGCTTATCAAACGCTCCATGCCGTTATGGGTTCAAAGTGGATCACTATCTTATCTTTTCCAGAATTATTTGGGAATGATAATATGAGCGCGGGACCGGAGGAACAGCAACGAGAGCTTACCAGGGCTGTGCCGATTACGGAACTCCAGTCAGACCTGACACCGCAGTTTGACACTCTTCAAACTGTGTTTCCTGCGTTGGTTTCCTAAAGTTTCAATGCTATTGAGGGAGAGAGGGTGGATTTGGAGGTTGCGGTGAATACTTGGGTGACCCAGTTTTTTCGCGCCAGACCCTTTTTCGCACACCTTCCCCGGCGTCGACGCGCTTCTCTCCGCTAGCCGTTTCGGTTTTATTTCTTTTTCTTTGAAACTCAAGGGTCAATGTTCTCCCCAGAGTTCTGTCTCGATGGATGCCAATTCAATTCTAAATTGCTGTCGGTAAGTTCAAACGGTTTGTCCTCAGGCCAGGGAGCGATGTACCCGCCAAGACTTTGGTCTGAAAATAGCTTCTTCGCTGACGAAAAATTATGGGCAATATACACAAGTATATTCTCCCTATTTATTGCTTTACTTATGGATTCTAAGGCCCAGCGATCTAAACACTTCTTCTTCTTCTTCTTCTTTTTTTTTTTTTTTTTCCACATATAATTAAATACTCTAGTGTTAGATTCACCGAGGAAAAAAGCAACCATCCTGCAACCATCCTGGCTTGAAACTATAGTCATAATCTATATTCAGGCCCCTTCAGCACTTTGGCGGATCAATCCATCGTTTTGATCACCCGCATACATTAAATGGCTTTCCCAAGCCTTCTCTTGATATTTCTTTGGACGCCCTGCCCCACGAGACCACCATAAGTCCCACGAGCCAGCCTGAAGCTTGGCTTGGCTTGGCTGCTTCTGTCTGCCACTGGAGCACCGTGATTATTGGTGGACGAGTAGAATGCAAAGCCACACACCAGCCACGGTTCCATAGAATCCGCCCCATCATTCCAAGCCCAATCTGACTGACGACCTCATCCCACCTCCATCACACAACGTCCCAGGAGATTCAACCAAGCAGAGGCCGTCAACGAGTCCCACTCGTTAATTATTTGATTAATATTCCCGATATACATACTGCTCAGTTTTAGGGTTCAACATTTAACAGGCGGTGTGAATTTCCGCAACGCCATCAGATGAATCGGAAATCGCGCATGTGGTCCGTCCGAGAGCCGCGTAAGCTCCATAAAGCTCCACCAGCAGGAGAGCTTTCATCACGGGCTTGGAAAGAGGAGGTGTGTAAACCCGAGGATATTGAAACCGGCACTTTTGCGCTAAACTTATAGATTTATTAGTGGGATGGCCCCGATCTCATCACAAATCTACCGGGTAATGAGCTCGCCACACTCATCAACCACGAGCTTCGGTTCCACAAGCTTATAGGTGTCGACGTGCTCTGCTCGTACATCAAAGTAGACGGGCTTACTCGTTTACTTTCCTCCTTTGAGGCCCTGGCGAAACGGCCGCAGTTAGCCCTGGTTCGGATGATCACCACTACCCAGCACCAACTCACCGAAGTCGCCGCCCTTCAGAAACTCTCCAGCTTTGGTAACGTCGAAATCAAGGTTGTTGTTTGTGACAAGCCGACTTTCCATGCGACAAGCTGGCTATTCCGGCGCTCATGTGATGAGAGCGAACATGCCTCGGGCTGCATGTGTCGTTGCGTCGCCGTCATCGGATCTTCAAACATGAGTTCTTCAGCGCTCACTACCGGGCTCGATATGAATGTCCGGCTGCCAGGGACATCACGTTCGGGTATAGTGACGGATAATCTTGCCGCAATACAGGACTTCTCAATCACTTTCGATCACTACTGGGATGGTCGGAACAGCTTCTGGGGTGATCCAAACAGTGTTGTTCAGTTCCATAGTTCCCGGCCAAGCGAGTGCCGCCTCGTCATGGAACGACTTCGCCAGCGGGACTCATCGAAATGTGACAATCCGTCCTGCCAAGACTGTATTGCCCACGCCGACCATGTCCGACTTAGCCGGCCCAGGAGACCGCTACGGCCCCGCTTGCTGAGTGCTCCCCTGCCGATTCGTCCGCCATTAGGTGAATCCATATCCAGTATGGCATGGCAAGCTGAAACCTACCCGATGGACCAAAGCGCCGCCTCAACACCTGTTCCTCCGCAGCCACTACTCACGCTGTCGCTCCACAGGTGTTTGCTTGCTTATTACGCAGCCGCCCACGGCCATATGACGGACGACCTCGCTAACGTCGATATCAACCATCAAGAAGTGGAACTTGGCCTCAATGGGAGCACACTTCTACACTGCGCGGCGTACGGCACCCATCCAGAAATTGTAGATGCTCTTCTCAATCAGGGGGCCGACCCTAATTTACGTGACAGCCTTGGCAATACCGCCCTGCACCGCGCGTTGCAGTCATTTTGCCCTCTTACTGACGGGTCCGAGTACGACCCAGACACTTTACAGGACTACCTTGATCGGCAGGCCAGGGTTGTCAGGAGCCTCCTGACGTATATGGGAGCTAACGCATTATCGGTCGAAAACTACTATGGCCTGAAGCCCATCGAGTACTCGATTGCGCTAGACCAAAGCGATCGCCACCTAATCGATTATGGCATTCTCGCAGAGTCTCCTGGGAAAGAAGTCCGAGATCAAATTGCTGCCAAGGTTTTTGAAAGACACAAGATCCCACCCGTGTGGTCATTGGATTCGGACCGCCTCAACGAGTACGGGGAAGCTGGAAGTGACAGACAACTGCTATTCGACCAGTGCCGGTATCCAAGGTGGGAGGAGTTGGATGGATTCATCGAGAATCCGAATGATGCTAGCCAACCCCATTCCGATCAGTCATTCCAAGGACCTGAGGGTAGCCTCTCCATAGGTGCGAACTCTGCGGAAGCTGACGGTGGAAACTATCGGGGACCCCGAGTTTCATAGCCGAGGCTAGACAGTTAATTATAATTAAAGCTTATGAAGGGAAACCGTTACTTAGCACCATGAAGACCATCGTATATCAGTGACGGTAACAGGTTATATGTTCACCTGATGGGATGGTGAGGGTATTGAGCGTGTATGGGGTATAGAAAAGACATCGGTGATACCTATGGGAGATTCACAGTAAGCAGTAGTCACTCCTCATTAGATTCGATACAGACAAGTAAGACTCCAGTGCCCGTATCACTTTCTCCTTCGCTGTAATGTCCGATCCTTGTGTGGTAGGTCTTGGTGTTATCGGAGATGATACACCCCAGTCCGATATACTCATGTTGTCTGTAGTTCGTCTCTCGCACAACGATAGCACGAAGCACCGTGTGTTGTGTTGGTTAGCCGGTCTGCGCCAGGTACTGGGTAGTATCGAAGGGCAACGCCTGAGGACTCTGGCGACCCTGCATCATTCAACAGCGCACTCAGTTCTGGGCTTCGACTGGAACCGACTCCCAAGCTATCCCGTTGATACTCTGCGAGAGGGGCTTGCTTCTACTAGAGAAAGGAGATTGTCTGCCATTCTTGGACGGCAAATCACTCCGGTCATCGGCGGCGGCACTGAACCCCTTGCCACTGAAGTTGCTAGTTAGTCCCCACCAATTCCATAGCCGTCATTGAATTCGCGATCCCCGATACGCTGCCTATTCTTCGCGGCTGAGTATTGTAAATTTTGGCATGGTTGTTTCTTTGTAGGGATACGTGTAATATTGGTAGAGTAGGTACACATGGAGGGTCACGTAATAGGGAAGCAATAGTTGAAGTACGTCGTGTGAGATGCTGTCCAACAGTGCCCTACTGACAAGTTTAATTGCCCCAGGAGCAAGTAAACGACGACTGAATCCATGAGTTTGGAGGTGCAGGGTCAAACGCAAAGACGGTGCAGGGTCAAACACAAAGACGGTGCAGCAGTTTTCAAGATTTCATCCCGATCTAACTTTTCTGCCGCCTGCCTCAACAACCGTTGAAGGAAGGGTGCGGGGCGCGAGTAGCCCGTTTCTGCTATATTTTCGAACTTCGACGTGGATGTTTCGGCTGAAAACGTGCGGATCATTCTACAACCTAGCACGGCCGGCTACAGAGCAGCTATCAAGGCCAAGGACTTCCTATTTTGCAAAGACGACGTGCACGAAGCTGCATAACTGTCACACCGTTTGGTATGTGGAACCACAACTATTCCCGTTCCGTTGAAGCTAGACTCGAGCTTCCATCAAGTCCACTGTCGGAGGGTTCAGTGTTCCTGGCATCCGGCAACTCAAAATGGATGGCTTAACTTTGCAACAGAGAGACCAGCAGGAAAAGTCCAGGAGAGAATTAACGTCAGAGCTAACGCTCCTTCCGGACACCAAGACCGGCGAGGTTCGCGCGCTTGGAAGGTAATGCTGACGGACTTGCCTAGTACAGTGATATCTGCAAGGTCTTCTAGAAGTTTGTGGGACCTCTTCATATTGAACTTGGCAAGCCTAATTACGATGTCGGAATAGAACTCTCCACTACTATCTTCAAATCGATGCTAGAAAGCCCAGGGACCCTAGAGTGGTTTAGGATATCTCCCGATCCGGAGGGCAAGCGCAGGCATGATTCTTCGGGGAATCGTCCGCAATAGATACAGCATCATCCCTTGACAACCAACAAGCCATTATCGTTGATTCTAACGACAAAACTAATAGTCCGGCCCGTGACACGGGTCAAATCCAAAGTATCGACTCGCACTTATAATGCTTTGCGTGAACGGTTGGCGTCACGGAGGTTTGCGTGGAAGAGTAATTATATCCATTTTACTGCATATGATCCTACCAAGGGATATCGTTTCTAGAAGATTGAGAGGTCTGGCATCTGGCGGCTACGGGCCGAACGACCGCGCTCAGTGCAAGACGGCCATGACGAAAATTGACGACTTCAATCATATGACCTGTGGCGGGTGCGGAACCCATATTATCTGCTGGCTCCTGGGTGTGTCTGAGTAATAAGGTCCAGACGCCTGAACAATGTTATGCGCATCTGAAGAAGGTGCACGATGGTGTATTTGATGTTGGGCGGTAATGCAACTAATTTTGATGTCTGTTGGTTATCAAATTACGAGTTGACTGATTCGTCTCTTGGCCGTGTATGTTCTGCCGTGGAGTTTTGAGCCGGATTGTCGTCATAAATATGTGAGTGTTCAGTTGGTAGATTTCGAGTGCCGGAGAAGAACAGGGAGGAGATGCAAGCGAAACGAAAGGATACTGGTCGATATCCCGTTCTCAGCCATACTACTATATCTCTTTCAATCAACCACGAAAAAATAATAATGTACCGCACCTCTCGTCTCAATAGGGAAGAACTTCTTCGAGCGTCTCGTCTGGTGTGAACGTCGAATGAAAATTAGGCGTGGATCTCAACACGCGGCCTCCCTTGATCTCGCTCCTTGTCTTCAGTCTTCATCCTTGCCATTTCCTTCAAGTTTACTACCCCTCTCGCCCGAGCCACTTTTGCTGCTCTCGAGGGTGTCATAACTTCCTCGTCGTTTGTACGGATGAGCCTCGTGATGGGAACTCACACATCCCGGATCAGTGCCAATTTTATCGCAACAATCCCAGAGAAACCCCTCCGGATACTCTTTTCGGCTTTCTTCGCTATCGATGATTCCGTGGCAATTTTCATCATGATCGGCCCAAAAGTCCGATTCGTAGTCAGGCTCCATCTCGCCTACGAGACGGGCAATATTAGAGGGTAAGATTAAAACGACCAGTGGGCCAAGCGGGAAGGGGACAAAATTATTACCGGGATGATAAAGGCAGTCGTCTTCAGAGTTGTCGTCTTCGATGAATACCTCTTCGCATCGGACACATATGCGAGGTTCGGTAGCAGCTTTCCGCTTCAGGGACCCGGTATCCTTCGCGACATCCTTCTTGACATCTTTCGGCTCGATGACGACGCATTGGACGAGCTGGTCCATATATTGTGTTGCCTTGCGGCGCACCTTGTCGTCACCGCAGAGCGCGAGAAGAACGGCCCTCAGGATATGGTCGGGGGCCTGGATAAGGCGGTCTATATCGGACAACGGGGCCATAATACTTTAGAGTGGAAATGAAGATTCTCGCGAGGTTGTGAGCGGGCTCTTGTTTGTTTGATTGTTTCACGTCGCGGTGTCGCGTTTGGTGAAAAAAATAAAAATAAAACAGGGATCAATCAGACAGGGATGTTGGTGGACTAGTCAAGGCCTAGAACTTAGAAGCCCGTGAGTGGCAACGGGGGGCGAACGGCGATAGTGAGAGCGAAAGCGACGTGCTGCTTCAGTTGAACATAATTAGATATAACTACGGTTAAAGAATAACTATAAGCCCGTTATCTCTATTATTGTTAAATGAAAAGAACTCTAAATAGGATACTTATTTCAGTCCCAGGCAATCAATAGAAGATGGCTGGCGAATGCCCGCTGAAGGCTTTCTTATCACGGTCTTACCGCCGTGTCTCAAAAAACGAATATTCCCTAAAAAGCAGAAGATATTTCTCAAGCTGCTTGAAGAGTCTAGATGCTACTTCTAGTGCCACAGCTCACAGCTCACGACCCTTACTTAGTCTCACGTAACGGGCCCACAGAGCGTAACAAAAGCTGGTAGCTCCGGTAGCACAATTGGTTAGTGCGTTGGACTTTTAACACCCAGTTAAAACGAGGGTGATCCAAAGGTTGCGGGTTCGACCCCCGCCTGGAGCGACAGATTTCCCTCAAGGAAATCAAATATATTACACGCCCCCTCAAAGGGCTAAGCTCAAGTCGTATAGGGGTCAGTACGCCACGTTGTGGCCGTGGAAACGGAGGTTCGAGTCCTCCCTTGGGCAGGTAATACATGACGTTCTTTTTTCTTTTTTTGGTCCGTGTACTTATTCTCATTGATTATCACTCTTCTTATTTACCATTGTTCTGATCATTACCTTTTTTTCTTCTTTCTCCAATTTCTCTGTTCTTCTCTTATTTCCTTTCCATCGTGGGCGTTTTTGTACCTGGGAATTCTTCTCTCAGGCGGCACCGGTCACTAGATCAGGTTCTAACGGGATGAGAGCGACGGTCCTGCTGCAGGTACGACCTTACAATCTCCGGTTAGGCCTCCCGGGGGGCCGTTAACAATATACTCGGCAATGTAACTAGTCCCATCGTTGAGAAGACTACTCTACTGTAGTATGCAAGTGTGATGAAGGAGCACGTTGCTACCGAGGGTGAGATGCGTTAAAGAGTTTTCTTGTAGCTCGGCTCGCGACGTTGGGGAGTTGCCGTTGGCAAGAGTCCCGAACCCTACTCTACATCGCCCCTATCACGTCGACGGCCATACCGCCGTAGGCTTTCAGTTAGAGTTTCGCCCTTAGGCAAGTTAGAATAGCCCAAGAAGGCAAAGGTTTCCGTATTTGAAAGGATAGAAGGACAGAGCTGGACGCTTCATTATCTAGAATAGAACTGGACGGATAATCTTAGCGCCACTTGGTAAATCTTGTGTAAATTGGAGGTTGCAGCTAGTACTGTCATAGGGTAGGGATTCAGACTCTGGCCGGTAGCGCCACCTCTGGACCAGGGATCGAATATGAAGCCACTGGATCCAGGCTTTCTGGCAATTTCCATATGGTTGATCACCTATCCTACTTACACTATCTTGAGTGTGGAGAAACCTCTTAAACACCTCACAACTCAGGAAGTTTGAGTCTTGTCAGCCGAACGGCCGGTCTCCAGTCTGGAAATACGACGATTTGTTACAAATGGGGTCGACATTTTCTATTATATACAGAGAGATACATATGCAAAGCCCCATGGCTTTCCACGAAGCCGGCGAACGTTCAAAACTTTAGACCAGCTTGTTGGGAATATGTCAAGACAAGTGTCCACGTGGTTGCGTCGACTTCTAACATAAGTTATGATTGACTTGTAAGCGGCGACACACTCTCTTCTACTCCCATATTCACCGAGGATTTGAACCAACAACAAGCATGGGGCGTAATTTTGGGCCATTTATGGAGTGGGGCCATAAAGAGTTCCAGGAGGAAGTAAACCAAAGCCGCTATCCCCGAAACGAATGCGAATGCGAGACTCATCCTTGGAGTAGTCGGTTCATTGATGAGGGCGGAAGGAGCTTCGCCCCGCTCATTTGCTGGATCACACAATAACTGACACATTTGACATGCAAGTCGCGCTATTCCATGACAAGACAGAGAGCGATGACAGGCCAGGATAGGTATGGACGCAGCATCCTTCATGAGTTGCGCGTCACCCCGTTCCAAGGGCGCCTCTCAGATCTCACCGTGATCAACTTACTTTTCGATCTTTTCCACTAACCATTACTAATAGTCCCCAGGCGTTCCAATGCCTCCTTTGTTGCATCAATCCAGTCCTTTTGTTGGGCGTATTTCCTGTTTTCGAAAGTAGAGATCACCCCTAGAGCTTGCAAGATATTAGCAATACTGGTTCGTTGAGGTCTAGACTGGTCCGATCCATCTCCACAGTCTCATCTTCTGCTTTCTCGTATACCGATAGGCTCACCAGCTTCTACTACGGGAGCTCTTTTTCGGGGCCCTGACTGCTGCCGCTATTGCGCCCTTTGACTGGGGGAATCGTCTAGCTGATCATTTTCTTCACTGAGTCGATCCCTAACTATCCTCTCGTTCCATATACCATCTTGCTTTCAATGGACCAACTCTCTATGTTTCCGCGTACCCTGTCGGCGCGGAAAGCTTTTCTTCCTTCTTTCATGCGAAGAACGTACTGGTAAAACGAACGAATTTGAGCTTGAGACGGGCTAAATAGAAAGAAAAGTTACCCCCACCACTAGTTCCGGCTTCCTCGGTTTCAGAACCTTAACCGCCTTGGCCCAGGGCACGAGGTCTAGAGTCGAGACTCCTCTCTCAACCATCAGGGTATTCATTGGGGAACCTGCCATCGAAGTTAGGGGCTTGGCTTTTCAGTAGAGCTTTTTGTTAATCTACTGCCTGGAAGAACTTCGATGGCTGAGAGACGAGAGTATGAACTTGGAAACTTGGATATTCGTCTTGGGCTCGGCGGAACCACGCCCCTTAACTCCGCCGTTGTCCACAAATCGCCCGCGCAATATCTATCAGGATCTGCACTGGCATATCTCCATTTCTCAGGGTCGCGTCAAGGCGACTGGAAACATGATTACGAAGCCCCTTGAAGAAAGTTGAATCCTTTCAAGCCTTCGAACTCTCCACTCACGTCTCCTGAAAGATGAGAGTGGCTAAGTAGAAGACCGAGTAAATAAAGACAACTATGATTGGGACATAGGTATTTGAATAGTATAGTAGAAGGAACAGAGCTCTTTCTAGAACCTCTTCTATTGTTTAACACGACAAATATTATCCCGAGACACACCAAAGTAAAGACTAGCATTTAGTCTAACATAACACTTCCATTGTACACATACCGCTTCAGTCAGACAAATGAGAAGTCCTTCAAATATGGTAGCGCACAACCCTCATCCAATTAGGCTCCCGACGTAACCTGCGGTTTTGAGGATCCTCTGGAGGTGTCCATTCGGCCCTATCATGGCAAGGGTTCGGATGTCTCGGATGCTCATGGGAGTTCTCGAACGCCCTGATTCCACTCCGATTTGGCAGCGAGTGGGCCCATCTCGTTGCCCCATGCACACCGCGCCGATGAGACAGAGAAACACCACATCTCATCCACTGCGCCACCGGGCGTCGTGTCCGCCATGAGGGGCGTTTATGGTTCTGTAAAACGCATTGACGCGTACTCGGTTACTAGGATTGCAAATCCTACGAGGGATAGGACCCGTCCTCATGACTAGATGCCTGGTGATGGGTAGATGACAACAGCAGGATTCGATACCCTGAGAATATAGCGGAAAGGTGGACGAAGGGCGACGAAGGAGGACGCCTCGCTCCAAGAACGGTGTCACGACTATGCCTTACACATAAACATGCCTCTCATTCCAACCCAATTACATCAGTTTTTGCTTTTCGTTTGCTCTTTTCCACCAGACAGTCCAATACATCACTCTAGCGGTCGTCCTATTCTTCATTGCCTCTTTTCATGTCAGCCACCAGTTGTGGATGGATTGTGGACTTGATATCATTCTCACGAGCCTCATAGCACTCTTATAATGCATTTCAACCAGCTGTCCATCCTTCTCGCCGCAGGCGGGGCAGCTGCACAGGTCACGACATCATTCTGGTCTCCGGGTACTATTGACGGCAGCGGACCAGGAGTTCTCGAGGGGTCCATCATCAACGTCAGCGGCGGACTCACGACCCTTGCTGTCAAAGCCACGGACGCCATCGGTAATAACTGGTCAACCTACGAAACCGTCACTATCGGTCCGACGTACTTCGGCATTGTCTCGACCGCTACCAAGGAAGACTTTTCGCTTGGATGCACTGTTACCTCTGCCGTGGTTAGCGATACCAAGATTATCCCGACATGCACTGTCTCTATCGATGACAAACTCGATTCCGGCCCAATGGTCACCACGTCTCTTGGGGCCAGTGTGTATATCTATCAGGTCGTCATTTCTCCCGGAACGGAAAAACTACCCCAGCATACTGGGGGTCCAACGGCTGTTCCGACAACCACACATTCCAGTGGAGCCTGTCGAGCAGCACGGCTCAGAGGATAAGGCGGGGCACAAGCCGAATAGCCGGTGTGATTTTGCCAGGAGTATACTCGGAGATGCTGAGGTGGTCAAGGAAGGAGTGAAGATGGTGCCCGGTCTGGTCCTCCAACTGATCGCAAACAAGCCGCGGATATTCTGGCTTCATAGGTTAGGAGGTTCGGGCACATCTAGACATCTAGAGGACGAGATAGTTTTGAAGTACAAATGCTAAATCCACACATTCCTTGACACCCTATTTCATCTGCTCCTGCTATGTACCTTCTTCTGGGGAATGGGTGATGTGGTCCACCGCGAAAGGGAGTGGAAATCGAACTGCCGCAAGTAAGAAATTCGTGGAATTTCATGTCATGTATTCCATCTCTCGGCTGGTTTGGCCTCCACCCTCCCGTGAAGTGGTACCATCGGATAGAATATCCCGACATTCTCAAGAACCCGAATAGCGCTACCTCCAAGAGCGCTCTTGCTTTTCTTTCAATTTCCCATTGGACGTTAGATATTGACGTTAAATCTGGGGTAGGATCCTCGAAGACCCTCCTCTCTCAGCTGCTGTACTCACAGTTTCAAGTATCAGCTGTTTTGTGAAATGTTTATTGGAACATCGGAGGGTAATGTCCCGGAGGCTTTGTTCAGAATATCAAAATATGGAGGTAACGTAACCTGAATTATAACGCTTCTAGGACTCTAGGAAGATCCGCAGGACCAATACAACAAAGCCTACTTCTGCTACTGTCATTACCTGTCCCACCATCCACAAGTGTTGCTATTGTGGGGCGTGGAAGTTCGGGAATGTGTACCGCTCTGCCCATCAGGCAAGTCCGGGGCGATTTATGTTCCCCAAATCGCCATTGATAATAAAGTAGAGGTATAGGCCAGACCACCAACAGCCTATCAGTTTGCCTCAACTATGGAGACTTGAACTAGACGGTCTTATATCCACTTGTTCCGATGTTCCAACAGAAGTTTTACAGTCAAGGTTCAGACCTGCGGCGCGGACTCGTTGTGACGGGCCAACCAGTCCCTCTTGCGTCGTTATTCTTTCGCGTAATACTGGTTAGAGGAGACCATCAGTCGAGAGGATCGATCAATCAGCTGATAACAACTGTTATTGCCTCGTTGCTTCCGATTTTACCTTGATTGATCGGCCAAGAGAAGCCTCGTTTGGTATTTGCAATCATCCAATGTGAATTGGTGCACGGGTGAGGTCCGGAACCGGTACCGAAAGGTCAAACACGTGCGAATGTACGACGGTTTTGACTTCGGGCTTCTACCTCACATCCCGGCAACGGTGATCGGCGAGGAACATTTACAGGGACCGAAAGTTCTAGAAACTCTCAGGAGCGGGCGGGAAAGGGACAATGACCTATCTGCTGACTTCCATACGGTCGCTCCTACACTGTGCCTTAACTTCACATGGTCTGATGTTGATTTGCCCTTTCGGAGGCCAATCGTTGAAATGAGTATCTTCGTGTTGACGACACTACCCGACGCGCGGTCGAGTTGCATCGCCGACCAGCTCGAGGGAGAGCGGGTCTCCATTCCCGGGAGCAAAGGCACCTTCAGAATCCTGGCCCATCGAGGCAGACCAATGGCGGGATTGCAGTCTTTCAGAGAGGCGCTTTGCTCTCTGACGTGCTCATTGGCATGCCGAAGCTCACGATGTCTTCTACGTGGGCAAGGGGTATCTGAAACTGTGGAATAGAGACAAGTGCAGAATAATGGAGCCAGGTGACTTCGCCTATCTTCCTCTGGTAAGCCTACTTTCGTCCTTGATTGACTAAAACATAATTGTTTATCTATGAGGGCATTATAAGGTCCGTTAAAGGAATGAGAGAGCAGTCGATTGACAAAACTGAGTAATAACTGAAGGCGATCCACAACCCTGAGCTGCTGGGCCCTCATATGGAGACTTGGGAGTGATTGCTCTCGGGGATTAGGTCGACTTCTTTCGCTACATAGGTGAGCCTACAACGGCAAGATTGTACCTGAAGTCGATGACTGCAGGGAAAGTCAGACCATTATCATCGCTGCCGTCCATTGTTTTACACTGGCGTTTGGGAGTCGATGTGTCCGAGCAATCTCGTTCACGAACGGCCGTGGTGTCGAGGACCCCATTTAGACAGCCGGCTTGGTGTGCGTGTCGGAAACAACGTTGCCGAATAAAAAGGCGCTTTAGCTCGTTGTGCCCCATGTAACGTCCTGGAGGAGGATGGGAAAAGAAATTTAAAAGGTCCAAGAAAATAAAATAAAAGTTTTCGGGAAAAAAAAAGAGAAAAAAAAAAAAAAATTCCCGGAAGAGATTCAGTTTTGTATCGTGCCCAGTACATGAGCATCTCTTCCCCTCTTAGCAGTGAACGAGGGCCAGCGATCCAAGGCTCAACTTGCTTCGAAGAAACCACCCACCTATCTTTATTATCTTGCCGCTCACACATAGCAACATGCACTAGGGTCAGCTCTGGAAAAGAAAGGAAAGGCAAGAAGAAAGTTGCAGGGCTACGATACAATTATTCGTTCGTCGAGAAAACGGGCGTCTTCTGCGATGAGGTATTATGAAGCCCACGAGTGTCCATGTCCAGCCAAGGAAAGTCAACTGAAAGTCAACTGATTTGAACACTGCTCCGTATTCTCTTCCCGCAACTGCCGGAACTTGGGACCGATTACGGGGCAAGGAAAATGAACCCAGTAGTGGGATGCCCATGCTCTTTCACAGGCCGAGCGGCGACGAGTGGCGACCCAGGGATCAAGGTTTGATCTTCGGACCAATGTAGAGTCGGTGTCGGTGTCAGGGTAAACGAAGTAATTCTCTCTTTAGCGGGATCAGTTATAGTAAATATGAATATTTCCCCCCATACTACCCATGATGCAAATGTAACAGGCGGTCTCCTTGGATAGCTAGTACGCTCAAATACACCACCGAACTCTTACAGATTATTTTTCCCTTTGAGTCTGTATTCTACGGCTTCGATGTCTCTTGCTGGAGTGGCGTTTCTAGGCTAACTCCTTACGTCCGGTCTAACCAAAAGGGGTTTAGGGCGTGAATGCTCATCGGAGAGTGACTTAGTGACTTGGACCAAGCCAAAAGTAGAGAAAGTGGAGGATTTGATGTTGATTTCCTCATGGGGTCCCCATCTCTTGAACCGGACTCATCATATACTACCAGATGCTGGACACATACTCAGAATTAGTTAGGATGATCTCTTGTTAAAAGAAGTACACCAGAGTAGGACAACATGTCCGGTGAATCGGGACGCCGGCGTGTCTATCGCTCCCGCACTGGACCACGGGCAATGCAGGCGTGCTAGCCATGCGCGTCTTCAAAGACAAAGTGTGACAATGATCGACACTGCAGGCGTTGTGTCAAGAAGAACATACCATGCATAAGACAAGTTAACCTCGATGCCCATTCCTCGCGGGTCGATAGGTCTGATTGCAGCGGTCCACCCTCCATCATAGGGCTGACGAACCCGAACCTGAACCCGACTTACGATGCGGTGTCCCCCAGCGGAGTGGCACATCAAGCCCGCTCGCGAGCGCGCTCGAGCAGCATCATCCACACCGGAGGAGTACGGAGTATCAATGTTATGGCCAGTGAAGATGGTGAGTGAGAATAGATATCCATATTATTCATGGCAATCTAAGCGCTTATTCTGAGTGACCCTTTTCAAATGACAGGAACAGCGCCTCATCTATCGAGTGCGACACCTACACAAGAACACCCCCTTGATGACTCTATGGACCTTCCCGATGAGATACGAAGAGTTATTTCCTATGCGGATTGGGACCTAATCATTTCAACTTCGCCGGCGGCAATGATTTCGTGCCAGCAGGCCTCCTCTCTCCTCTACCCGATCTCTTCGGCTTTGACGCTAGCATGGGTGAGCCTGAGCTTGTTGCCGCCTCTACCGTAGCACCGAGCCCTCTATCCATCAGCCCAGTTGTAGATGACGAGAAATCTCTTGTTGTTATGGATGCCTTCAGGAAGGCAACTGGCAGATGGGTGCCCGTCCCTGCGGTCAACTTCCAAGCTGAGGAAGAGAAGAATCTGTCTGCCACAAATGGTGCTGACATCACGACGGACCAACCGGGCCGCTGGGATTCTAGGCTGTTGCCAATATGGATTCCCGCTCGCGGCTCGTGATCGGCTCCTCGCCATGATGGCCAGCGCTTGCCAGCCTGTAGACGTCCCTCGCGCGGCCGCCACATTCCCTTCCTGCGACGGCCTCGGCATATTGGTGAGGTCCTTTCTGGCGTGGCACATGAGCCAAGAGGATACCTGGATCCATGTCCCGACGTTTTCAGTCAACGATGTCAAAGTTGAACTACTGGCTTCCATTGTAGCGGCTGGGGTAGTAAGGTCACCCAGTCACGCCGTTCAGAAGTTTGGCTTGGCGGTCCATGAGATTCTCCAAATGCAACTCCGGAACATGGTAAGTTTGTATCTCCGTCTGAAGTGTGTGCTCTTTTGCAACATTTTAGTTTCTTTCGATTGCTAACATGCCTTCGGATCTGTCTAGGCCCAGAGGGCACCTGTCCTCACGAGAGAACTGCAGTGGCTTCAGGCCTATGCGCTCGAGGTCCATACTGGCCTATGGAGTGGCAACGAACGGAAAATGGAAATCGCCGGAGGGAGTATGGGAAATGTAGCAAATGTCAGTAACCCAGGCCTCCATTTTATTTTCCAGGCACCTTCAAGGTGTCCAATGAACAACTAGCCCTGACTTTTGATTATGCCACGGCAGATACTACGAGCTGGAGGCCGACTTCGCCGTTCATCTTACAGCGCCAACCCCCCGCCCCAAGATGACTGCGGTCTCTCACTGGAAAATAAATGGCGACGGTGGCTAGAACAGGAGTCTATGACTAGGTATCGCCATTTTCCTGATGCTTCCTGCTATTATCTCAATGCCGTTCATTTTTCATCTAACATGGGCGGACACAAATAGAGTCGTATATCACATGCACATTCACTGCAGTCAAGACTCGCTAATGGCTGCGGCTCCTTCGCCTCTCATGTCTGTAGAGCTTTCTCTCCCATTCCCTCAGTCGCGCCAGTTATGGTTTGCCAAGTCTGCGGAAGGTTGGAAGGAAGCCTACTTTGCACTAAGAGTTCCCAATGCCATACACGAAGCCTCTCTGGTGGATTGCCTAGCCGACCTCTGGCGCTTGCGCCATCTGCCCATCTTGTAAGTTGGACCCCCCCTTTGTCGTCACCCCCCCCCTTTTCGTCACCCACTTTCCCACCAAAAACAGCAAAAAGTTATAGTTTTTAAAGGTCTATATCTCTACCAATTCTTAATATATTTTAATATAACTTATAATCTAGCTTCTTTTTAATAAGTTTATTATATAAAAGAAGTTAAATATAAAATTTAAGAAAAGAGTAGTCTATAGTAGAAAGCTAAACTATAAAGTATTAAATCCTATACAATTTGTATATAAACTTAAAACTTAAATAACTTTATAAGAAGTAGACTATAGATAATAAAATTTAGTATATAGTATAATAATATAAGTAAAATTATATATTAAAGAGGACTAAGCTGTAATATTTTTTTAATATTTAGTTTTAGAAAGTGTGCTTTTTTTATAGTAGAGAAAAAAGTATTATTATAATACTCTTACTTATTAATACTTATAAAGTAAAGAATAGTATATTTAAAAAGCTAATTTTCTATAGAGTTAGTTATATATTTTTTGATTATGTAATATATTATATTACCTTAGTCATATCTAGTTTTAGTTTATATGTAATTATATAATATTTTAAAATCCATACTTTAACTGTCCACCACACACTACCCTTTAATTAAATTTCAGGTTTATATTTTTTTCCTTACTAGTAACTATGAAAAGAACTTATATATAGATTTTTATTATTATTTATAAAGAGTTGGTGGAGATACAGACCCCTGCAAATCGCTGTTTTGTATGGGAAACGGGTGACGAAAAGGGGGGGGTGACGACAAGGGGGGGGTCCAACTTATGACGCAAACACTGCAAAGCTGTCGGTGTTACACGGAATCGCTATGACTGTCCTGAGTTATCGCCATCAACTCCTCGTATCAGTCTCGGGAATCGTGGACGGCGGATTGGTCGCCTCCCGAGAAAGTGCCCTGCTAGATGAGGCCCATAACATCGGTCCTTGCTCAGGGTGTTCGGCAGCTTCCACCAGACTTTCCGGCTTTCAGAGAGCGGCGCAGATACTCCGCGTGCAATCATCCTAGTTCTGGAGCTCCTATTGCTCCATTTCCACTGCTCTATCGAACAGATGGAGCTCCTCGCGGGGAAGGAAGGCTTTGAGGAGGCGCAAGCTTCTTACCCGGCTCTACAGCAGTGGGTGGATACTCGCGACACGCGCCAGGCCGTCTGGCTGGCAGGCCAGATCTTGAAAGTAGTCAAGGATCTACCGCCGGAAATTATGAATGACTTCCACTCCGTCGCTCTTTACCACGCCAGCTTGTGTTTGTGGGCATATGGGACCATCACAAGCAAGAGATCCAATGGAAATAGTACCATTATTCCCCCAGACGGGGTAAGTTTCTCTAGGACGCATGAGATTCTGTTGGATGGGGAGGAGTCGCTAGAGACACAGAGGTGGATTGCATTCGACAGAGGCCGGCCTGTCATCTCGCAATTCTCCCACGTCGACGAGACAGTCGTCCCGCCTAGGATCTCACTCCGATCGACGGACAAAGTCATGCAGACTTTCATACAGACTATAAGGAGCAAATACCCCGCAAGGAATGTCCTTCCACCGTCAACCAAATGCTTCTGTTACTTGATGCATGCTCTGGGAATGTCGGCACAGAAGGATAGAAATAGTACTGTCTTATATTAACGTACCACAATTATCATTTTATACCAAGTTAACCTGAGAACCCAAATGGATGTTTTGTGAGCTCGAATTTTGTGTATGACGTTGCTTTATTGTTATTTCTGCATGCTTTGATTTGAACCTTGACAGAACTGTTCTCGGCCAGTGTCAGACGTATTCGCCTCTCACCATAGAGATCCCCCGCCGTTGACAGGAACAATGACCCCGTTAACCTAGCTAGCTCGATCGTCGCAGAGGGCTGCAACAGTCCATGCGACTTCTTCCGGCCTGGCGTAACGGGCGGCCATGGGCGTGCGCTCCTTTCGGTCCTGCAACACCCTTAGGAAATCCCCTTGGGCAGCAAGTAGCTCTTCTGTCCCGACAGGACCGGGGGAGACGGCATTCACCGTACACCCGTACTTGCGGGGGAGATCTCTAGCCCAGCACGGTGTGAAGGCCTCGATCATACCCTTGGTCCCGGCGTAAATAGTCATGTGTGCATCGGGATCTCGGGAAGTGGAGCTTCCAATATTGATGATTCGGGACCCCGCAGGAGCCAAGATCGGCAGAACCGCACGGGTGAGGAGCATGGTGCCCCGCCCATTCAGGTTAACTGTGTTAATATCCCAAGCCTGCCGGATTTCGGCCTCAGACGCTTCCGACAGGTTGCAGATCGAGTTTCGACCAGTATTGTTAACCAGGATGTCAACTCTGCCGAAGCGCTCACGGGCAATGGCTGCAAGTCGCCTTGGGCCATCAGGAGTGCTCAGGTCGACCTCGGCAATGATTGATTGAGAGCTGGTCGCCAGGCTATTTAGAACGGCCCTTGCTGAGGTTTCCTCTGAGGGAAATGGGTAGTTTGATCACAATGCTTGCTCCCTGACCGGAGAGCTCTTTCGCTATGGCGGCGCCAATGCCAGAGGACGAGCCACTCACTAAAGCCACCTTTCCAGAGAGATTCGCTGGCTGATTAACCAGTATTTCCTGTATTGGTGTCTCCATTCCTGATGTTTGTTTATAAGAGAGAAAAAAGAGGAGTAGCTATTAGGATGTGCGGGCAAGGTTTCTGAGTGATCTAAACATATTGTCGCAGCGTGGGCCAGCTGGCTGTTATTCAAAGATGTAAATCTGACAAGAAAGTGTCAATTCCCGCCAATTATACCCAGTTGGCCACTCGTAGGCAACACATTCCAGATGCCCAAATCAGACCATGGACTATACCTTAAGCGGCTAGGGGAGGAATATGGTGAGATGTAAGTTACGTCTTAAGAGATGATAAAAGTAATCGCCCTTGCAGTGCCAGAGATCTGGTGATGAGGTGGGATAATTCAGGTTCACCTTGAAGTCTGGCCGAACATACTGGGTGGGTTCTGAATTCCCTCCGAGTTGCCCCCGAGTTGCTGGAAAAGCGTGCTTCAATCTACTCCTCCCGGTAGAGCCTGACTATGGCGCACGACATTGTTTCCGGTGGGAAGCGCATATTGCTCATGCCGTACGGAGACGACTGGCGCCGTCAGCGAAAGATGATGAACAGAGTCCTCGACATCTGCAAAAAGCCATATCTAACTAAGCCTTTCCAGGATCTGGAATCCGGCGCCTTGATGTTCCAGCTGCTGAGACTTGGTATCTATCCCGGGGGCGTTTCTCATATTCCGTAATAATGAGCGTTATCTCCGGACGCCGAACCGACCCTGCCGATCTGAATCTGTCAGCCGTGTATGAGTTCCAGGAGGAGTTCGTTTCCTACATGATGCCAGGTGCCTCAATCGTTGACACGTTTCCTATCTTGGCGTGCATCCCATTACTAAAAGGTTCACAGCTATGGAGGCGGAAATTTTTATTCCCCCCCCCCCCCCGTCATTTCCATTCTTTGCTTGTGCGTCTGTCTCCTTTGCTGTTGTGGCTTTATTTGCTCGCGTTGTGCGGTGGTTTGGCTAGACTGCTCGGTTTTGTCTTCTCCAACCCTCCCTTTACGGTACGCCGACTCCCTGTCGCTACCCTCGGTGTTTCGACGTCGGACGTGACACGTCAATTGTATCCGCCCTCCCCTGGATCATGTCCCAAGGACAAGATGCCGTCCCGTCTTCATGGTACTTCGTAGACATCAGCGAACACCACTAACCTCATCTACCACTAGGGCAGGATATTACCCCATGAGGGAGCTTGTTTTCCGCGCAAAGCCTGTACGCTTTCGGAATTTCCGATACCGAAGATTACTACCAACCACTCCCGGCTCGGTTTCAAACTCCTAGTTCACCAATAAGTGACGCCCTTCCCTTTTCCATTACTGCTTTTTCCTGTCCTCTCCTCTGGGAACAGGACCCTTTATAGCCAAGGGATGTTTCTTCTTCATTCTCGACCTTTCTCCCCGATGTAGACCTCCCCAAGTCCACCAAACGACCGCGTGTCTCGCGCACCAAATCCTGAAACGAGCCAACGGTTCTATTGTGTAGCCGTTTCTCTGTGCTCGCCATGGACTCCCAGTTCCCACACGAGAAGGGAGAGAAGAACTCGACACCACAGCCACGGAATCTAGGCACAATCCAACTTCTTGATGGCGCCACAAACGAGAGGATTCTAGTGCCGAAACCGTCTGACGACCCAAATGACCCACTGAACTGGTAAATCCGCGACCGACTACTTCAGCACCAAGATCTAATTTAGTGGCAGGTCCAATGCTCGGAAACGCTACATATTCGGCCTTTCTTGTACTAGCATCTTTCTCGCTCATTGCCTTGCTGTCGGCCCAGCCGTGGCTCTGGGACCTATTACAGCCGAATTCTACGGACCGGAAAACGTCGCTACCAATATTTCCACCGTCTCCTTCCTACAGACAGCATGCTCTCTCATGATGGGTGTCGGAAACTTGATATGGGTGCCGATTGCAATCAAGTACGGCAGAAGGCCGACGTATGTTATCTCTTTCCTCATAATGACGGGCTGCAGTGTATGGTGTGGAGCGGCAAAGACATTCCCGAGTGCCCTTGCGGCTAGGATTCTCCTTGGAACTGCAATCGCATCTCCCGAGGTCATTGCACCATTGACCCTTACCGATATCTTCTTCCTCCACCAACGTGGACGCGTCATGGTGTCAGCACATCCTTCCCCGTCTTTATTCCGACTACAGCCGCTGATAGGCCAACAATAGGATCTACACGTGTGCCTTGTCAGCTGGCGTAGGCGTCGGTGTTGTGATCTCCGGTCTCATCACCATGCACCACAGCTGGCGCATGATATACTGGGTATTCACGGCCCTAATCGGCGTTTGTACTCTCCTCATTCTTTTCACATTTCCCGAGACGAACTATAACAGACAGACAAACGTGCTCACTAGAGAGCCCGTCTCAGCGCCCAACATTGATTCCAACAAGTCCCGAACAAGCGACCTGAAAGATGAACGCGTTGAGAACATCGAAACACTATCCCAGCCAGGATTTTCGCCTCAGGGGAAGACTTTCGTCCAAGACTTAAAGGTCTTTACAACAACGTACACAAGCGAACGCTTGGTTGACCTGGTCTTCCGTCCTATTGCAGCCATCGTGCTCGCGGCGCTTCTGTGGGCGACTCTGTTTAACACAATGACAATAGGCATGATTGTTGTACTCTCAGCTAGCTTCTCCAGCGCTTTCTCAGAAATCTATGGCTTCGAGACGTGGCAGTCAGGGTTGACCTTCATAGCTAGCATTGTCGGCTCTCTGGTCGGCATTTTCTGGGGCGGACACGCGGGAGATTGGGTTGCTGACAAGCTGACGGTCAGGAATGGAGGTGTCCGTACCCCAGAGATGCGCCTCCCTGCCATGGCCATCAGCTTGGTCACTGGGCCATTATCCTGCCTTCCGTATGGATTTGGCTTCGGGAAGAAACTGCACTGGATGTGCGCGACTGTTGGTATTGGGCTTGGTGAGTAAATAACCCGAGCCTCTGTAAAAAGCTCCTTATCTCAATGTTAACGGCCATCCAGTCAACTTCACCATCGTCCAATCGAACAACATCGGCCTAGTATATATCATTGACTCGTACCGGCCAATCGCCGGCGAGGTTATCATCACACAATCCGTATTCAAAGGTAAAATTGAAACAAAGAACATACTTCAGCCCTCGTCCCGATTGCCTAGCATACCAGCAAGAAGAATTCCTAACCACGTAACTGTAGCCGTTTTCGGATTTCTACTCAGTTTTTATGCGGACTTGTGGATTCGCAGGGACGGGTACATTACAGTGTTCTCTATTCTTGCTGGTGCATCGGCAGCAGTGTTCTTGTCTACCTCAATATTCTACGCGTGGGGGGACAAACTTCGACAGTCTTCGTGGAAATGGCAGTGGGTGAGGAAATTCCTTCACTGGAACGCTGATCGCGAGGTCGGAGAGTAAGTATGTCATGGGAAGTGACAAGACTGGTGTGGTAAAGTAGGGCTTAGGATGAAAGAACGACATGTAAAGGAGCGTCCCCATATAGCAAATAAGAAGCTTCCACAGGCCCAAGAGTTCTCATAATGTCCACGATAGACTCGGTGCGTGTTAGATATGATCTATCACTTCATTTACCACTCGGTTCCAGCATCGTCACCAACTTATGCAATTTTGCGAAGCTCCCAGACCTTTTCAGCATTACCGTTCTTTACTTGCTATGGGCCAGAATATTTGGCTGTCGTGAGAAAAGGAAGTAAGGCACTCAGCGCACGCATTTAGGACAGCTTATTCGGGTCGAAGAGATCATGTAATTCAATGGTAGAAGTGCACGCGACAGACCTGCCTGTATAGGGGTGGAATCAATCGAACTCTGCCAAGTATGATGTCCTACACATTTTGTACATCGGCTATATCATAAATATTAAAATGGATCACGGTGGGGTGATGAGCCTGAATCTCCATGGGGATCGTCGAGATCAAGCTCGCATCAACGCAACATTCAGACGTTTGGCCACCCATCAAATTATTACATGCGCACTATCTACTTAATCAATAAACAAGCCGCCATTAACAAACAAGTGCTCTCCGTTCACCCATCGTGATCTATCCTTGCAAAGAAAAGCTACCGCAAAAGCGACCTCCTCGGGCGTACCCATCCTCCTCTCAACTGGAGTTGCCTCAATCGTAGGTCCAAGCACCTTCATCACGTCCTCCCGGAGGGTTGTAAAAGCTGCCGTCGCAATTGGGCCGGGCGAGACAGCGTTGACTGTACATCCGTATTTCGGGGGCAATTCCTTTGCGCAGACGCGAGTAAATGAATCCACCATCCCTTTCGTTCCCGCGTAGATGGTCGGGAGAGGAGGAGGTCCGCGAGAGCTTACCGAGCAAATGTTGACAATACGACTGCCGCGGCTGAGATATGGCAGAACTGCCTCTGTGAGAATGAAAGTGCCCCGGCCGCTGAGATCAACTAACGCGCCCCAGCGTCCCAGTGTATGTTCTTCAAGCGGGAGGTTGACGGCTACGCCGACGTTGTTCACGAGTATATCGACCTGCTTGTACTTCCGGACCGTTGCTTCGATTAACTTTCTTGGTCCGTCGACGGTGCTGAGGTCTGCTTCGACCACGAGATTAGGACCCGGTAAGCTGACAGCAGCTGTCGAGGCCTCAGTTGCGAGACCAGCAAAGGGATAACTGACAGCGACATGGGCGCCCCGGGCACTGAGCTCTTGTGCGATAGTAAGACCGATGCCACTGCAGCTGCCGGATACTATGGCGACCTTTCCCAGCAAACCTTGCGAGACTGAAGGCATCGCTGTTACTCGATCTGAGGTAGCCGGTGCCATTGCATTCCCTGACATAATTAATGGGTTCGGGATCAGAGCGCGCAATTTCTTTCATTTTGTTTGTTTCAGACGGTGGGACGAATATTTAAGATATGGGCGAACAGGATGGAGGGCAGAGTGCTTATCAGCATTTGAAACCAAGAGGTGATCCGGCAAGGGAAGGGTGTTTTACCTAGTTGAAAAGAAAGATCTAACGGCGAAGGTCAGAGCGGTTCTCGACCTTCGGATTCTCCGCAGATCCCGAAGCAGGGAAATGGGGAGTAGAATGGGGCTAGTCCGGAAATGCCTAGACAGAGCGGTTCCCCGAAGATTGGATTGGGATCAATAATTCAAAACAAATCCTGCTGTTGTGTAGTTGCGTTAACCAATCCCCATGCCCCCGGTACTTGTATTTTGTGCATGTCGTCCCGGGATGTGGATGTATTTTGCTTGAAAATTTCTAAGAGACCCTTGATTGTTCAAAATTGATCGGCCTGAGCCCGACCCAAGCACCACGCTACATTCCAGAGAGATATTAAGCCGAGATGCTTAATAGAGTACTAATTGGTACGGGGTACGAAACCGGAAGAAAGAGATTCTCTACAAGCCATTTTCGCTCTACTAGCTTCCACGCCAATCTTATACTATTGGGTTAAGCGAATATCCAGCTGATTTTTTTCCTAAGCCCCCCCAATAGCCCCTAGCAGAACACGAAGAGGAGCCGGAAGAGAACCTATGAGAAGGCTTACCTAGCGAATATATATACGTATGTAAGAGTAGAACTTAATATTAACTAATTACATTCCACTCAGCTCTCTGGAAAAGTATTATCCAACACTGGTCAAAAATCAGCCTGGCAGCTCGGCCGGCGCAGTGTACGCTTCTCCCTCTAGCTCGCAGGCGGTTTCCGGCTTCGACGACACAATAGTTGGAGTGTTCGAGATGGAGGGAGGGGCTTTGTTCTCCTCTACAGCTTCTGGCGAGACTGCGGCGCGTTTATCCCGACGGAGAAGGTACATAGTAGCTACTATGGTAAAACAAATTAGTGCCAGCCCACCAACTACGCCGCCAATGATAGCTCCTGTGTTGGCCGGCTGGTGAGCATCGGATTCACCCTGGCTAGTGTTGGTCTCCTGCACCGTATTGGATTCGCGATGACCGGAATTAGTCTGGCGAGGAGTGCCATTTGACGCACCTTCGCCTGTGCTAGCTTTTTGGCTTGTGCTGGATGCACTCGCGCCAGGGAACGTTGACGCTACCGGGGTTGGCTTGGCAGACTCTAGGACCAACGGTGACGTTTTTGAAGATGGCTCGTTCGTGGTATCGGCTACCTGGGTCGGAGTGGGGAAAAATGTCTCAGTACCAGCATGCGCACCGCATGCTATGTAGGAGAATGATGCATCGGTGCCAAGGACCAGAATCGCTGTTGAGCAAAAATCCTGCGAACCACTGTGCCTCGAACAGAATTAGTGCCAATTAGTTAAAGTGACGCCAGTCAACCGTGAGACATAGGAGAATAGGGTCTGTTTTACCAAGTAAAGGTTGTGATGCCAGGCGTCCCAAACAAGCCGCATCCCCGGGAACAGCCGTGTTTATCTATGCAATTCCCCGCAAGTCCACAGTCACTGGCGGCGATGGCTGTTGTTGGGCAGGGTCCCCAGGGGCCTCGTTGGGTGTCCACCCGACAGTTGAACCCAGGGGCCGCGGACCGACCACCCTTCTCATCACCATTCAGGTATGCACATGTGACAAGAGAATTCCCAGCTTCTCTTTGCACAAGGTTCTGCGATGCCATCGATATCTTGGCTGCGTCGGTGACTGAAGGCACATTATCGGGGGCGCTAATCCCTCGAGGACAAGCAAGGACCGCATAGAACCATACTAGTTGGATAAGAAAGAAGGCGGTAATTCGGAAGTAGCAATCCATGCCAAGTATTCGTTCCCCAGGAAAAGGCTATCCATATATGCCAGCTCCTAGCAATCAGAGTATCGGGAAGACTTTTTAAGAGCGGTTTGAATTAAACGGTCTGAGAAAGCCATTCTTTATTGAGGAGCAGAAATTTCCCGCTTTTGGCCAGGGCCGCTCTCGGTTTTTGTGTCATTCTTATTTTCTGCCCAGCCTCGAAAAGTATCACCCGACCATGAAGACTTTCATTTCTCTCATGCAGAAAAGATGTCCGCCGTGTAACCAACACTAAAAATGTAGCTTCCAATTGGTTGGTTGAAAATATGAGAAGATGAAAGGGAGAGATGGGATGAATCATGAAACGCCCATGCAGGTTACGGCGCTTAGCTGGAATGTGATCACGAGTAGTAATAAGCGGCGTCACTCCCTCCAAATTTGCAAGTTTCCAACCATTTTTTAGACATACTACTTCCGGAATTCTACCTAACGCAAGACACACTTTCGGCCATCCGCCGGAGGCAAAAGCTTGAGACTCCAGCTTGGCCAACTATGGGTTGGCTCACTCTCAGGAGCCTTCGACGCCGTTCTGCTCTTGGTATTTTGTTGGTTCTTCTACTCTTCCTCTGCTACTATGGGCTCATCTCGAAAACATCGCACATTCTCTGTAAGCCCGCCCTCACAAGAGAATGCCAAGCAGTTGCTCCCTCGAATCGACTTGCTAATCGATTCATATCTAGTAACCGTCTCCCAACGCACCGCATACATCGATTACGGCGCAAGGGAAGGCACAACGGAATCCACACTTACGAGCGAGCAGCTGCCGACAAGTTCTAATTCTGGTTTTCCTACTACACGTCCAGTCCTCGAGAACACGACGGTGTACCTACAAGCCACCATGGATCCCGACAACTCGGTGCTGGATGGCCTGGCATGTCCACGTCTGAACTCAAAACGATACAACTATTTGAAGCCGCAATCTCCCAGAGCGCCCAACTACTTTTTCGCTCTCGATTTACGAGAAATCGTTACACTGCTACCCAGGCTCATGGGATCTATCGTCGAGGTGGTGCGGTTTCTTGGCCCACGGCACTGTGTTTTATCAATCGTTGAAGGTCATTCTCAGGATGGGACCTTTGAGGTTCTTAGCCTGCTTCGGAAAGAAATCGAGGCTCTCGGGGCGCAATATTATTTTCTCCGTAGCGGGATCAATCCCTCGACCAGCGGCGATCGTATCGGTGACCTTGCGGCGCTCCGAAATCTCGCACTTGAGCCTCTGACAAGAAACGAACCCGGGTTTAATCCCGAAACAACAGTTATCTTTCTGAATGATGTGGCCATCTGCCCCGAGGATATTCTGGAACTGGTGCACCAAAGGCAACGGCTCGGCGCAGATATGACTTGCGCCATTGATTGGACGTACGTCGGAACACATCCGACCTTTTACGACGTTTGGGTTGCTCGCACTATCACAGGCGACTCATTTTTTGAGATTCCGCCTGACGGAAATTGGGATTCGGCATGGAATCTGTTCTGGAACTCACCGGAGGATCGTGCGAGGTTCCAAAATTACAGTCCCTTCCAAGTGTTCTCGTGCTGGAACGGCGCTGTTGTCTTCACTGCTCGTCCTCTGTGGGACAAAGGCATCCGGTTCCGGGCTTCATCACCCGAAGAATGTTTCCAGGGCGAGCCGCAGCTTTTTTGCAAGGACCTCTGGCATGCGGGATACGGCAAGATTGCGGTCATCCCCAGCGTAAATCTCGAGTACGACAACGAGCACGCCATCAAAATTAAGGCCTTGAAAGGGTACGCTTCCCAATGGGCTGAGAAGGAGCCAAATGATCTACCGGTAGTCGAATGGAAAAATAGTCCTCCGAGAAAGATTAAATGCATGGCAAGCTACGACAACCAGGAATGGAGGCCATGGGACGAGGGACTCTCGAGCGTGGGCACTCTATAATATCGGCATCGAAGGAGGAAGGCACGAAAAGGAAAAGAATGCAACTCAACGATTCCAGCATCTATTAGTGATTTATTGATGCTGAGATGTAGCAGAAAAAGAAGTAAAAAAGTTACTCGAAGACATCCTCAGCTCTCTGAATCACTAAATTATTATTTAATATTGCTCCACGTCAAAGCTCCAATTGTCCCCATTGTTACTTGATAATTTAAGAAGACTCTTATGTAAGCCTGCTTCTCCAAAGATGTGTGTCTGACGGATCAATCAACAATTGTGCTTTTCCTTTGTCCTCTCGACAACTAGAAAACTTCGACTTCCCTTCCTTTCCACCAACCACTTCTCAATTTTCTTTTTCTCTAAACCCACTTGGGCAAGCCTGTCCATCGCGCGTCAATTCGGAGACCAGTTCTTTCACTCAGCTGCGATGGACAAGCAAAAGCGTCGCCGGCGCGGCGGCCGGCCACATCGTCGCGATCCGGATAATTCTTCCCCAGCAGACCCAGCACCTTCACGACAAGAGCCCGCAACGATGGCCATTACAGAGGGTGCGGCGATGCCTCTTCTTGCCGAGCCCGTTCCCCAAGACACGCCAAGGTTTTCCGAGCTGTTGGGCACTAACCTTGTCCACTCAACCCTTATTGAAACACTCACCGAGGATCTCAAGTTTGATCACATGATGCCTGTCCAGGCCGCCACCATTCGTGAGCTCCTACCTCCCAATCGCGCCGATTGTCTCGTGCAAGCAAAAACCGGAACCGGAAAAACCGTTGCCTTCCTCCTCCCCGCCCTACAGACCATGCTTAGCCGAAACCGGGGACCCGAAGTTAGACTTTCTGTTCTCGTCATTTCGCCGACACGGGAACTAGCCCAACAGATTGGGAATGAGGCTAAGCGTATGCTCCAGCGACTGCCAAGATATCGGACCTGTGTTGCCATCGGTGGAACCAACAAAGATCGCGAGGAGAAGCAGATTCTACAGGGATGCGATGTTCTCATCGCCACGCCAGGACGCCTCTTAGATCACATGTCTAACGAGGGTGTGCTGGACTCTTTCCAGCACTTGGACACTCTCGTGCTCGACGAAGCCGATCGTCTACTGGATATGGGCTTCCTCCCTGCCCTCAAGGATATCGTCAAGCGTCTTCCTGACAGATCGGAGACGGACCGACAGGGAATGCTCTTCTCAGCCACCGTCGCCGCCCACGTGGACAAGGTCGCCGGTCTCGTCCTCACACCCGGCTACAAATTTATATCCACCATCCCAGCTGGCGAGGCGAATATACACCAGCGTGTGCCTCAGTTTCTAATCACTGTACCGACATTTTCCTCCGTCGCCGCCGCCATGGTCGGCTCCGTCCGCGAAGAGATGAGCATAGTAGGCAGCGTAGGTTTCAAGGCAATCGTGTTTGCCCCCACAGCTGCCCTTGGCAATTTCTACGGTGCCATCCTGTCTGAGCTCCCAGATTTGCCCCCCGTGTCCGTTCTGCACTCTCGAATATCACAGAATAAACGAACCAAGGTCACCAACGATTACCGCGACGCAAAGACCAGCATCCTCGTCGCCACCGACGTAGTCGCCCGCGGCATGGACTTCCCCGGCGTCACTACCGTGTTCCAAGTCGGGATACCATCTGAAAAAGAATCCTACATCCATCGCATCGGCCGTACCGCCCGAGCGAGTGCGGAGGGCCATGGCATCTTCATCATCGCTGAGGATGAGGCATGGTTCCCTAAGTGGACGCTCAAGGAGATTTCATTTCTACCTCATGACGCGGATCTCTCCTCTGCTGAGGCAGTTGCCGGTGTTGCTGAGAAGATGGACATCCAGGAGAGAGCAAAGATTTACCAGGGCTGGCTGGGTTATTATAAGAACCATCTCAAGGGCCTAAAGTGGGACAATGTAAGATTGGTTGCGCAGGCTAACTTGTACGCCAGGGACGGGCTCATGACACCAGAAACCCCATCAATTGCGAAGTCTACAGTTGGCAAGATGGGCTTGCGGGGTACAAAGGGCTTAGTAGTTGTGCCCGATCCGCCGAAGCCAAGGCATAACCGGAGCTAGGTAGCTAAGAAATAAGTAGTAGATATTTATCTTTAGTTCTATTTTATAAGGAATTATAGCCGAAATTAAACTAGTATTAAAGAAAAAATATTTTATTTATTAATAAGATAAAAAATAAGGTAACTAGTATAAAAAGTGTCATAGGCCGACCCTATGTAGGCCAAGAGCGGTGACAGACAGCAGAATATGACAGGTGAGCACACCCGCCCAATAGATGTACAACCTAGGGAAGCGATTGCTAGGCTGCCTGATGATCGCCTGCAGTAATCACAGCGATCACAATGATAAGCACTATAATCAAGGATAGTAATCACAGCCCTAGGGCAATGATTACCTAGGAGAGCTTAAAAGGAAATATCTATATAAACTATAGGTTACTTTATATATCTAGTTTATCTTTTAAGACTCTCTAGTAGTTAATTTAAATATAACTATACCTCTACACTTAAATATATACTTCTTATCAATATCTTATAATTACTACTTAACTACTTTACTCTACTAATAATAAGTACTTATACTTTATATACTAGCTATATTTATTTAATATACTAATAAGCTAGTATATAGATTATAATATATTAACTACTTTTATTTAGTAAGTAACCTTATTAAGTATATATTACTAATAAAGATATTAACCTCTAAAGGGAGTACTATTTCTTAAAAAGACCTAAAGAAGATAATTGATAAGCTTTAGAGAGAGAAAAATTAACTTAAAGCTTAATTTAAGGATACCCTAGAGAAGGTTAAGAGATTTAAGGATTAAGTAATTTACTTATATTTTAAAATTAAAGCTCCTAAAAAATTTAATAAAATAAAGGAGAACCTTTATAGATTCCTAACTTAGGTCTAAGCTTATTTCCTCTACTATTACCTAGACCTTATTAAACTAAAAGATAAGGTACTAGTAGTAGTATCTTTCTTAATAGGAAATACTATAATATAATTTGAATTTATAATAAGGGACTACTTTAGGAATAACCCTAATAATTGAGAAGAAGCTATAGATAAAATTTTTAGTAGCTATATTAGGTTTAAAGAAGTATTAAAAGATATATTTAAAGACTTAGATAAAGATAGAGCTAATAAGCAAAAATTATGTAACCTTTAATAAAAGGGATTAGCTTTAGCCTTTATAGTAGAGTTCTAATAAACTACTTTATACTTTAAATAGGAGAAAGAACTCTTGAAGGCCCTATTTTATAAAGGATTAAAGGATAATATTAAGGATAAGATTATAAAGCTTAATTAACTAGATAGTCTAGCTAAGTATATTATAATAACTATATATATTAATAACTAATAATATATATAATAACTAGAGAAGAAGGGGCCTAAATAGTTCTACTTATTTAAGAAGAAGTAGTAGTAGAATAAGAAGAGTACTATATAAGAAATTAATTTAGGACTTATAGAGTTAGGAGCTAACTATAAAGAAGTTATCTTTAAAGTACTTAAGGATAAAATTAGTAAGTGCTATGTATGTGGAAAGTATGGATACTTTGTATGAGAATACTAAAGTAATAAGAAAACCTTTAGATAAGATAAGAACTAAGGGATAGAATAGAAGCCTATACCTAAGGAAAGAAATTAATAATTTAGAGCTAATAAGGTAGATTATAAGTCTCTGTTCTGGACTATATATTATAATGATAATTACTATATATACTAAAGTGAAAAAGATAGAGTAGGATACTATTTTAAGAAGCTCTAAACCTTTAAAATAATAAAATAAGAAGAAATTACTTAGATTTTAGAAATTAAAAATAAGACTAAGGAAACTATAAAGGAGATATTAGAGACCTTTAAGACTCTAAAATAAGAAGACTTATTATTTAAATAATATTACTAGGAAGTATATTAATATTATTATAAAATATTAGGATTACTTTAGTAGATTACTTATAAAATAGGACTAGAGGAACTTATAAAGAAAAGAGAAAAGGAAATACTATATAAGTACCTAATTAAATAAGTATAATTCCTTAATTTAGATTTAGATAAAGACTTTATAATAATAAAATAAATAGTAAAAGAAGAGAGTTGGGAAGATTACTAATAATAGATAGATTAATAATAAAGGGATTAATAAACTATAACTAAATATTAAGGAATAAGTAGATATAGGATTAGTAATCTATCCTAGGAGTAGTAGAATATAGATATAGTAGATAACTTAATTAATTTATAGATATAAGTTAACTAACTATAATATCTACTCCCTAAAAATAAGTAATATAAGCTCTAAGAATAACTTGATATATTAGATAAAAGAGTAAGTAATAAAGTTAACTACCTAAGGATAAAAATTGAAATTATAGAAGATATAGGACTCTATATAAGTGTTAAATTAGATAATTTCTAAAATGCTATTAAAAAGAAGTATAGTATATAATTTATAAAAGATAAAGATCTATAGAGTACTGAGGGATAACTTATATAATATAAGGTTGAAATGTAACTTAAACTAATATTAGAAAAATTATAGGAATTTAAGGATAAAGCTAAAGAAGCTATTATTAAAATAAAGTAAAGAATTTAGGAAATTAATAATAAAAGAGTAGAGATAGCTATATAATTATATAATAAAAGTATAGAAGCTATTAAACTTAAAGGGAAGGTTAAAGTATAATAAAAGTAGATTAAAGCCCTATAAAAGGCAGTAGTAGCACTTAAAGAATAGTATAATAAGATAGTTGAAATTAACTATAAGTAGTAATAAGCTATAAAAAAGATATTACTAAAAATGGAATAAGAATCTAAGGAGATTAAATAAGAATTTAATATTATAAAGAGATAATTAATCTTTTACTTTAAAGTACTAATTACTATATAAAAATAAATACTTATAGCTTTAGTAGATAGTAGAGTATAAGGAAATTTTATCTTACTAATAATTATCAATAAGTTAGAACTCTTATAGATTGTAAAGGATAGGCCCTATATCCTAATTATATATAATAGAATATTAGTTAACTATAAAGGTAAGGTAGTTAGTACTAAGACTATATACTTCTATATTATTATTATTAGAAGATCTGATTATATATCTTTTAATATTACTAAAACTACTAACTATTCTATTATACTAAGAATACTATAATTGTAAATAAGGAACCTATAAATTAACTAGGTAATTAATTAGTTTACTTAAGATAAGATTAAGTGAGGCTTAAAGAATAACTTAGCTTTTAAGAAGTATTAACTAGAAGAGTTATCTTTAAGTAAGCTAAGAGCTTTTAGAATAATAATTTACTTTAAAGTGCTTACTATAAAAGATTTAAATCACCTACTAAAAGAAAGGAAATATAAATAAGTAAATAAATAGAAATATATAATAAGAGCTATTATAAGTTTTAAAATACTATTACTATTAAATAATATAATAAAATATATACTAAAGGAATACTAAAAATATAGTAAGATATTTATTAAAGAGTTAGAAACTAGATTATCTAAATATAGCTAGTAAGACTATAAGATATTATTAAAGGAAGGTACTTAATTAAAGTTTATACTTATCTATAATTTTAATAAAATATAGTAATAAGTACTAAAAGAATATATAGGAAAGATATTAAAAAAGGGATATATTAGACTTTTAATATTACTAGTAGGATACCCTATCCTATAAGTACTTAAGAAAAATAGTAGACTATAAATATATATAGACTATTAATAACTTAATAATATTACTATTAAAAATTAATATTTACTATTACTTATCTTAAAATTATAAGATATATTCTAAAGAGTATAATAGTTTATAACTCTAGACTTAAAAGGAGTTTATAACTTAATCTATATTAAGGAGGGTAATAAGTAGAAGACTGCTTTTAGGATATACCTTAGGTACTTTAAATATTTAGTTATACTTTTTAGATTAATAAATACCCTTATAAGCTTTTAGACTATAATTAACTATATCTTATAAAAATATTTAGATACTTTTATAATTATATACCTTAATAATATCCTCATCTTCTTAAAAATATTAAAAGAATATAAAGAGTATATATATAAAGTCTTATAAAAACTATAAGATATAAAATTGTTAGTAGAACTAGCTAAATATAAATTCTATAAATAATAAGTAAACTTCCTAGGATATATATTTTAATCTAAGAAGATCTAAATATAAGAGTTAAAGGTTAAAGCTATCTTAGAATAGCTAGTATTAATTAATATTATAGAAGTTAGAGTATTTTTTAGATTTCTTAATTTTTATAGAAGGTTTATAGGAAGATATAATATTAATATATATACCCTTATAGAACTTACTAAGAAGGATAAACTATTTTAGTAGGGAATAGAAGAATAAGAGATATTCTAGAAAGCTAAGTAATTAGTATATAAATAACTTATACTTTACTAAATAGACCTCTTAAAACCCTTTAAACTAGAAATAGATATATTAGATTATACTCTAAGAATATAACTAAGATAATAAGATAAAAATAGTAAAATTTACTTAATAATATTTATATTAAAGAAATTTAATAAATTTAAATTATATTATATTATCTTTAATAAGAAATTAATAGCTATTATTAAAGTATTTAAAAAGTAAAAGTACTACCTTATTAAAACTAAATATCTAATTATAATATACTTTAATTATAAAAATCTTATAAGATTTACTATAATAAAAAAATTTAATTAAAGATAAATATAATAAATAGAAAAACTATCTAAATATAATTTTAAGATTATATATATTAAAAGAAAAGAAAATAGAAAAGCTAATATCTTTAATAAAAAACTAGATTACTTTTAGAAAATACTAAAAAAGATAAATACTATTTTTTACTATAATAAAAAGGGAAACTTATAATAACTAGCTATAAACTACTAAATATAATAGGTTAACCCTATTATAGAAGAAGTTAAAAACTACTATATAAACCTTAGATTATAGGGTTAGGGTTAGGGTTAGGGTTAGGGTTAGGGTTAGGGTTAGGGTTAGGGTTAGGGTTAGGGTT